>JASCZW010014809.1:0-22057 GCA_034211315.2 Aedes japonicus
TCAACATTGCGTACGCATACACTTATAGAATGAGGGGTGTTCTATTTTTTTAAATGCACGATTGAAAAAACTACGACATATTTCAGTCGACCAAGTTTTGATCGTTCCACCCTTTATTGAGCAATTTACTTCGAAACGCATCCAAGAGATGGGTATTATGTCTAAAATGGTTTTGGCGGTGCAAGCAATTGAAAAAAAAGCATCATTTTTAAACTTTCAAGAACGGGAGTGGTTCCATGGGTCCATTTGGTCCAATCGGTACAAAAACGGGGATTTTTACATATCTTCCAAGTTCGATTCAAATCGGTGAAAGTCAAATACATGCTCTGTGGACACTTCGTGTGGAATGATCTTTCTGTTATTTAATGCAACGAATTCCTTATTTACAGCTCTATGTGCATGCCTTAACATCTAACATTCTGACATTTTATGTTAATTTTTGATCAGACCATTTCCTTAGAACTTTTCTCCCTGAATCATCCAAGCAGCCCTTACAAGGCTCTATCAAGTGAGGAAAAGACAGAAATTAACACCGCCCTCCTCCATGGATCACATCCGAGGCGGGCAGGCAACTAGATGTAAAGCGTTAATTGAATTAACAGTCGGGTTCAACATTCCAGACCAGCAGTCGTGCAAGAACTCCTCGCCGTGATTAGTGCCCGGTGAAATACTGGCATCGGAAATCGATTTCGCAAGATCAGCATATTCTACAGCACATCTGCAGGAATCTGCCGACGTTTCTCTGGAAACCAAGATGAGCTCGTCTGCTGCATCTCACCTCGTTATAACTTACACTATCGCATCGAAATCACGCACATCTTACCGATCAGGACACGAGGGAGCCTCATTCCCAGCCGAACGCCAAATACAGAAGCCTGCGTGATTAGCTAATTCGACCAGGCTAATTTAAATATATTTTTCCGTGAATGTTGGAGGCCCGCTCGCTTGGTGGACAGGAATTATTTTATATAAAAAATAACGAAACAATTTAGCTAAATTATTGCCCGATCGGAGTAAGCCGGTGGGAAAGCGATTGTGATTTTTTCCGGGGATTCTCCTGCCCTTTGCGGACCCTTTGCGTGATATGGCTTATGGAAGGTCCAATTAATTTAATTTGAGTATTACTCTTTTTTTCGGAAGGGATGGGATGCACGTCGTCCGTCGGGTTCCTATTGCTCTGGGGGTTCTTCCAGCAGGGGACCTTGAACTTGAGTTTTGAACCCCGGCCACCAGACGGGAGAACGTGTTTGGCGGAACGAGTCGGGTTGAACACGTTCGGTGCAGACACTTAAAAGTTTATTGAAGCTCAACTTTTAGTGTGTCGTTTTTATCGTCGTCGTTTGACTAGTCGGGAAATTGCTCTGAGTACACGTGCTTGGTGAGGATCCACTACTGGCGGGTTTCGATTTGATGTAAATTAATGCAATTTTCTTCTATATTTAAATGGCTTTTCCTGTGCCTGAGGTGGCATTGCCGGAGTGCACATCTTTTATTTTCGAACTTTTATTTCGCTTCCGAGGAAAATCAGTAGAAATCAATTCATCTCGGCTGGCTCAGCTGTCGTCGTTCGCCGCGGCTGCAGCAGTCAGAGACTACCGCCCGACGACGACGACGATGACGACGAAGATGACGGGTCAATATAAATAAATAGACTTTAGTAGTGTAAATGCTCAGAAATACTATAAAATTTTAATGGATTTCATCTCAATTTTCCCGCTTTATCCGCTTTTCTCTCGGCTCGAGATTTGGCTTGACTGCTACCATATTGAAACCATGCAACAACAGTGCTCTCGGTGGATCACGACCCGGTCGCGGATTGAAGCCCAGGGAGGGCGGTGGATCGGGAAAGGGGTTCACTTCATTTGCGTGATTTAAATGACGGTCGATAGATTTCTGATGAGACGCGATCGAATGTTGGCTGCTAGTTGACGAAGAAAGACCGTCGATGATGTTTGCACGATGTTTTTAGTGTGCCATAAGCGCGCAAGAAATAACATTCAGAGAATGAGATGTAGAACACCTCTGCAGGAAAAGTGGACCTACATTTTTCTTCTCTCAACCCTTCCCGCGTCTCCGCGCGGCACCAGGGGAAACTGTAATATGAAACATATGTTCATTAACGGGGTGTTTCGGAAGATCATTACTACCTATATGGAGCATTCAGAAACGATATTGATTTATTTAGTGGTTTTCCGCTGCGTATTATTTATCTGGAGCATGATGTTGATTTTCCCTTCGCTCTTCCTGAGTGATGATTTCGAAATTTAATGCCTGATTGACGAATATGAACATAATGAAGCTAGGCGGAATTTCAGCTTGCAGCAAATTAATAACAATTTTCCCGTGAATAGAAAATGCCCAAAACGACAAAAGCCACTAACCATTCGCGCCGAGAAGAAAAAGGCTCCAATTCAATTAACATCCTCCGGAGCGTACCTCCGCTTCGACAAATCGTTCGGTTCTCTTCAAACACTCATTAACGCATCAATTTATCATCGTCTCATTGTGTTCGCAACGTAACATGAATCACCCCCATCATCATCATCATCATCAGCAGCAGCAGCAGCAGCATCCCAAATGCGGAGCAAAGATTGTTGTGATGTGCCACATAACGGGGATCACGACACGAAGCTGGGCTAAAGAGTAGACTCGTGAGCCGAGGAACATTTTGTCGGCGGTGGCGTGATATAGAATATTTTGGCGGCGACGGCGCACAGTGATTCCAAGGCGGAAGAAAGTCGAAAAATCAACTTCTTCATTTTACAAAAACTACACTTTTGTAATTTTGCATACTATTTGAAATTTTTGTTTCCAAAATTTCATGAAGATGGTTTCATGGTTTTTTACTCCCATATAAAATGTATAGAGAATAGGGAAAAAACTTCAACGATGTTTTTTTTTTATATGAGCACATACGCGCACGTACTCCACACTAGACTTATTTTGAAGACTTTTTTGCCAGCTTTCCGAAAATCAGGGCAGAGTCCTTGAATGTCTGGGAAACCCATAAAATTGGTAAAAACATAAATCTCGTCACGGTTTTACCCTTCTTGAAATGAAGTGTATTTATGTACAGTGTACAATAAATTCTCACACAAAATAAATCTCTATTTATTTCAAATCGATAATCTAGATTTCTCATCAACTACAGCATATGTTTTGGAAAACACCACCTTTAACCTTCTTGACCAGCTCCAGATGTATTTCGAAACCACGCACGCACGCCTTCCTTTTGATTACGGTTTTGAATTGGTTCATATTAGACACCCTGTGGTCATTTACCTTCGCCAGCATGAATGACCATACGAAAAAATCCAAGGGACTCAGATCTGGTGAACTGGGAGGCCATTCATTCTTGTCCAAAAAGTCGGTCACATTTTCTCGGCACCAGCCCTGAACTAGATTTGCAGTATGCGATGGCGCTCTGTCCTGCTGAAACACATAGTGATCATCTCTAAACACTTCTTGTACATATGGCTTGACAACTTTTTCCAAAGCTTCCGTTTTATATGTGGCATTCACATTAACGCCTTTTTCGATGAAAACCAGTGGTAATTTGCCTCGCTTGCAAATTCCTCCCCAAACCATCACTGACGCAGCACTTTGGAACCGTGGAATATTCCTATCACTCTCTAGAACAGTTCTCGAAGAGAGAGCCCACAATCTGTCGTTCTGGACATTGTGGGATTTTTGCAAGACGAATAACTTTTCGTCGGAAAAGATAAATTCTTCCCCACCGTGCCGCGACAAAAGCAGACTTGCTCTCGTTTCTGCGTGGAAGGTTCCGAAACTCCATGAGCCTCACCTTTCTTGAAAGCTGGGAATCCGAGGTGATTTTGCAGTATATTAAGAATTGACGATCTCGAAACATTCAGATCTGCGGCCATTTTAGGTACAGAACGCTGTGAGTGTTCGGTACACTAAATCCCGCTTTACTCCGAGGTTTTTCAAATTTCTGAAAATAGCACCTGGGCGCTCACCTTTCAAAAACTTTTTCATCACCACAGCACGAAAGTCCTTCAACGCTGGTAAAAGATAAACACCGAATGAAAACAATCGGACATAACCTAGAAGCGTCTGTATAAACATAGTGCAAAACAACACCAACACATACGTGAAGCATGTTGAGTAGTTACACGACACCAATGCAAGTAAAAAGTGTATGAGAATGTATTGGACATGGTGTATATATGTTTCTTAGAAAACTTACTTTTGATCCAAGGCCTGGGAGGCCGAGTGTTATATACAACGAACTCAGCTCGCTGAATTGAACACATTGCTGTGTGTAAATGTTTGTGTGTAGTGTATGTGTATAACGAAAGTTCTAACTGAGTTTCCCAAGCAACTAATGAACCGAATCAAACGAATCAACCACCAAATGAAAGGTACTGTAGCCCTATACGTTGCTTTTTAATTTCTTGAAATCTGTTAACTGTTAACCCCGGAGATACCCCGGGGAACTGGCCAATTCCTGGCGTGGATCAAAACCCATTAGGTGACACCTCAGATTACATGAGAATTCAAAAATAATTTCAATGGGGATGATATCAACAGTCAATAACCACATTCGCTAAATCCGGGTTGATGTTCCGGCTACTCCCGGGAAAAGGGCTAGATTCGGACTTGGACCAAAACCCATCATGCGACACATCAAATAAAATGAGAACTCAAAAATAAGTACAATGTTGATGATATTAAGTTTCCAGGATCACAATGACCACATCCGGGATCATATTTCTAGTACTCCCAGGGAAATGTTAAAAGGGTCAGATCTTAGCGATGCATATATTTAGGTTTTAGTTTTCAAATAAATTTACATGTCATGTGAGGACGAATTCGCATTTTGTGATTTCGACTGGTCACTGCATGGTCCTCCATATTAGCCGGATCAACCAGAATATCTGAAGAGTTATGCATAACTTTCGTTCTAGAGTGACGAAACTTAAACAAGTTACTCGGTTTATTATCAGCTCTTAAGTTAGTGTTATGCTTCATTTGCTATGCTTGACAAAGCAGATGATATGAAATGTTGAAGAAAAGTCGTCTTGAAAGTCATCATAAAGCGAGAAGAGAACTTAACAAACATTATTTGCCAAATAAAGGATTAATAAAGACAGCAAACAGAAACCATCATACACCGTGCAACACAATAAGAGTCACAAATTATTTCCCGCAAAATCTAGGAAAAATAGCAGTCTCCTATCCCACGAAACACTCTCACCCCCACCCTATTTCATCTCGTTTTTTTTCGTACTGTGGTTGTTACAAAACTTCAAACTCCATTTTCTTAGAGCGTAAATTGTTCATGACCCCTTATAGTTCAGTGACAAGCTTTTGGTTATGCGGAAACAAAAAATACCAGCAGAAGTGGGGATCAAACTTTCACTCCGTACTTTGATTGAATTAATATGTGTGATCACAATGCATTGCATTAAAATGTGAGATATGGAATAAATCAATACTTCCCCACAATGCAGCTTAACAGGATTGGGTGAATTTCTGTCGGAAGAATGTACAGTCAAGAAATGAAAGTGTAAACTTTAAATTAATTAGTCGGATTTTGAGTTTTGAAATTGATAAAAAATATTTGGAAATTGTAGTCGCCACCAAGATAATAAAAACAACATATATTTATATTGATTTAAGATTTTTTCCTTCCATATTCCTACTTTTTCTTAAAATTATAACTAATTATTTTTCATTTTCTTTCATCATAACATTTGAAAATCGGCCTAGTGGTTTAAAAGTTAAATTTTGTTTTTCTCGTTTTTTGGACCACCTTTTCTCGAAATGGGTCACCCTAATGACAAAATGTAAAATTCAAGTCACGTATTTTCCGAAAAGGAACAAACCTGCGAAATATTACGAAATTCTAAGATTCACTTCATCTTTTTGGTACGGAACTGGATTATCAAAAGTTACGGATACTCCGGAACTTCCGGAAGACCAGAACCATAAATTGTTATTCATGTCGCTTTAATTTTTACATTTTATGTACAAATGTTTTGAAAAAAAAAAATATTGTCTTAGGACGATACTAACGAATTTACCTTTTTGTCGAATGTTCCGGATATTCCAGGTGAACCCACACTTTGCAGAATTCTATAATGTGGATTGGAGTGGCTATAATGAGCATTTCTAGGTCAAATCAATCAAAATAAATTATCATAACCTTCCATGACCCTTTCCGATTCGGATGAAACTTTGCGCTTGGTTACGGTATGTGAAATCAAAATATTTGACTTAAGCTTAATTTTTCAAAAGGGCTCATGTGTTCTCATATGTTTAATATTTTCAAAATATCATGTATCGTAAAACGTGGAGTGTAATGAAATTTGTGTGAGAAAAAAATGTAGATAACACTGGCTGACAAAATCCAAAAAAAAGTTCCCAAAGACCCAGAGCTCCATGCTAATTTTCTTTTACTTGGGTCCCAAAACCACCGAAAATCGTGTTCTGACCTCAGGCGATTTGCATTTTTTTTCATAAATTGACATAAAAAATTGAAATTTTGTATATTTTTAGAACCACTCAAATAACTGCCTCAACTTAAATGTAAATGCTCCAAAGCATTTTTGTATATTTCTTAGACTAAAGCGAACAACTTTGCCCAAGATGGCGTTTCTATCCGACTTCACCGGAAAAGAAAATTAAAAAAACAGCAAAGTACAATAAACCCCCGGACTAACGCGTATCCCCTTGAGGGTGGTCTCGAATGAAATATGGGCATTGACCTTTGTTGTTTCAACAGATAATACCTCGTGATCAATCGTATATAGGAAGTTTCTTCCTTGAGCAAAGTTATTCAGTAGATCAAGACCTTTAGGAGGGTAACCTTAGAAGTTCAGAATCATCTCACTACGTGGCGCTAGTGTGCATGTAAAATTACTGTACAGTCCATACCTAGGCTTCCTCTACATATAGGAAGTTGGCGTCTTCTACAAATATGTTTAAGTGGATAAGGCCACTGTCTGATAAGGTTACTGTCTTCGGGAAAGTTATTCGGAAAATCATGACCTGGAGGTGGTCGACTTAAAAGTTCAGGATTACCTCACTACGCTGCGCTAGTGTGCATGTAAAATTACAGAATAACGTGGACCGTGTATTCGGCGAGTACACTGCACAGCTGTTGAGCTAATCTTACAAGATTTGAATGCCAAATTAAGCTTTTCCATAGCACAAAATCCAAGCCAAACCATTTTGAAGAGATTCTCTTCAAAAATTACGCTTGGAGAAGTACTCTGGTTCCTTACGTAGATCTCGCCAATAGCCAGTAAATTCATCGAGTCCATCTAAATGGAATTTCTTTTCATCGGAAAAGATCACCTAGAGTTTAAAAACGAACATTTAAATAATAAACAATAGAACAAAATATAGTTGGGTTGATCCGTTTGAAAAAAGTAGAGGTGGGTTATATCACGGATTATTATTATGATATCATCTAATTTATACTTATCATAACAGCTAATAACTAATTATAACTAATTTATACATTTATCAAGTTGGTTATTATTAAAACTTTTTCATTATTTTACTTTGACCCGTCCCTTCTTATGAAAAGTCACTTGCAAAACTTTGCAGCGCTTCTCTCTGGTTTGTGGATGAGCAAACGCAGGCGATAATCTGCGAGCCTGCGGGCAATCGTGAGGAAACAATCAGACACCGACAACAAAGCAAAATAATTATGCAGCTGAGGGCTTGGCAATTGCTTTATTAAACACGGAATAAAATCGAATTAAATATAAAGAAGAAGACAGTTGGAACCATTTGTTTCCCGTTTTTGAGGACCCAGAAAGGGTAAACCATATTTTCAAACTGTTCAAATGCAAAATTGTGTGGGAGCAAAAGCAGGTCATTTTTAAGGTAAAAATTGAACTCCTTATCCTAATTGAACTTAATTGAAAAGTTGATGCAAAATATATGTAGGTTTTTTTGATCAAATGGTGTTTAAATGAAGTCATTCTGTTGAGTTGAACGAGAGTTATTAGCGTTGAAAAACCTTTCACTACGTAGTCCTATGTTAAAACATGAAATTTACAAAGATTCTACCGTGTCCCGCTGACGTGCCATGTTGAGTCTAGCGAATTCTATTCGTTTCTGTTTATGCACAGGGGTCAGATTTGGTGCATTGTTATTTTTTGACCGAAAAATGTTCGAACTGATCAGCAAAGCCTTCCGAATTGTTCCTTTATAGACTGACAAACTGAGAGAAAGACTTGAGAGCGATATTGTGGAATTTGAGGTCAATTTCATAGTGCTTCGCTTATCCCTCGGTGACAGCTTCGGGTTTTTCGGCTTTTGTTCGTTCGTAGCATATTTTTCATGATCATTCAAATAATTTCGTATGACTTTGTCCGGTCGGCTGAGTCTACGTCAAATTTCTCGAATTGAAACACCTTCCTGCTTATAGGCTTCAATCATTCCTTCTCTTTCTCACTCAAAACACTTCTTCTTAGCATTTTTAAGCAATTTTATCAGGATTTACTCTACAAAATTCTACAAACCAAAGCAATACCTTATGCGTGGCTGTAGAAAATGGACGCTCAAATTAACGAAAACCCTTTTATTTAACACTGTAGCACAAATGCAAAACATACGTTTCACTAATACAAACAGACATACATCGTTGCATCCATTGATTGCACCACGAACATCGCAATGTGTGTGAAATAAGGGGTGCGGCTATAGAAACTAGTCGCTGTGTATTTTCGAGTGGTTAATGCCTTTTGAATGGTGTAAACATCAGTTCAGAACTCGTTCGCTACGAAGCTCGAGTGTATATGGAAAATCCTGCTTGCAAGGATCTCGACCACAAGCATTACCTCGCAATTTTGAAGATATACAGTACCGAACAAAGGAATGTTTGCATTGGGCGTTATCTTTGACACGCTCTATGTAAGCTTTCAGAAGATGGATTAAGTTGGATTTAGACAGTAGCTCAGATGTCACTTCAATTTTGAACTGTGTTTTAAAAATTAAATACAGTATTGAACAGAAATATAGGCGTTTTCAAATAGGCACCTGTGTTCCATAAAGCTCAAAGTGATAAAACTCCTGCGTGTATTCGCCAATTTAGCTGAAACTCTCAAAATTAAAACTGTTGTTATTGAAAATTTATTGGCAAAAAAATCAACTAAAAATGTACATTTTACGAATAGGTATTGCTGTTTAAGGAAATTTACTTAATTTTGAAGTGCTCATGATCAAATTGCCTCTTCTCAGCGATCATGAAACATAATTGGATGTAACATTCTCTATACAATAGTTAAAACGATGGGGAATATTTTGCATTGAACTAAAATTTAATATCAACAATAGTGGAGAAAATGAACATGGTCCTACGTTGGCGCAAATTATAGGAAATATTATGTTTTTTAAATTTTCCTCATTTTTATAGGGATTGTTATAATTTTTCACTATTACTATTGCTATTAAATAACGAGTGTGTATTCTTTATATAGCAATGAAGATCTCTTCAGAACTTCTCTGAAGTTCTCTGCAGACCTTCTCCGATGTTCTCTGCAAAACTTCAAAACATAAAGCTCTCTGAAGAACTTCCCTGAAGTTCGGTTTTGTCAGCTACTCTCGGTACAGCTTCCTGTCGCGATTTTCGGCTACCAAGTTTAGCTTGTCGTTTCGGGTTGGTGCCTTCCTGACCTTGTAGACGTGGAAACCGGCACGTTTCATCGGGTTTTCGACAAATCAGATGGAATCGGTCACGAAAGGCCCTTACAAAGACGAATTCTTCCGTCGAGACACACACTTCTCGGCGGCGCGACGTTACAAAAAGATCGTTGACGGCGCACAGCTCTACTAAACGAGGCTTATTTGTCGATCGTTCAGACCGAGAGAGAGAGAGGAAAAAAAAGAGTTGAATGCAAACAAACAATGCCCGGTGTGATAAATTGCTGTCATATTATGCGGTCTTTTAATATCAAAAAACGGTGTATTTTTTTTCTGTCCCGTTGTGTGACGTGCGTTATTTAGCGAGCAGCGGTGGTGTTCGGGAATAACTATTTGAGAATTCAGTTTTATTCAAATAGGTGGGAATGAACTGCGCGTTTGATGAATGAAAGCATTCAATTTTCGGTCGTCACACGGTTGTGTATACAAAGTGTGTCTTATACGGACGAAGATCGTGTCACACATCGAATCTGTTGCGTGTCCCTCGAAAGACACCTGCTCGGGCGGTTGGTGGAGGAGGGGGTCATATATTAATGCGACATTTGAAAAGAAATGAGTACAAAACTCTTCATCAGAGGCCAATTGAAATATCAATGGCCAGGCATCGTCTTCGTTCGTGGCTGTATGAATGCAACTTTGTCGGGCATGTTGCCTGTCAGAGGAGTTATGCTCTCATGGGAAAATAAGTGGTTGTGGGTTGAATCTTACAATCGAAGCATTTTGACGAAAAAAATGACTGCATCGTGGGTCCAATTTTAAATGTGTGAGTCGATGGTGATACGTTTATGTGTTGTTATATCATTTGAGATTAAATGTTTGATCATTATCCTTGACAAACATTCATTGTCGAGCTATTCTCGTCAATATCATGAATAAATAAAAAAAAGAAGATAATGATAATTTGCTATTTCAAAACGGTCCGTCGATGAATCAATAGACTATAAGAAAAAAGCTCCCTTAACTCACACGAGCCCTCTCGTGTTTGCACTTGTCCCCGAAGCACTAACAGATCGAACGAGAGTATAAACTGATATTAGATCGTTTATCTTGTTGTTCGTCTTGATAGTCTAGCTGAGAGAAAAAAAAATTAAAATATTCAACGAAAACAAAGTATTGAGGCACATCTACTTTGTTTTCGTTGATAATTGAAAATGATAGTTAAAAGTTGAAAATGTGCTTGAACGTATGATGATAATGATGATGCTGATGAAATACTACCATCTGTAGGAAGCAAATTTTCCATAGCAGTGTAATAATCTGAAAAACGAGTTTTTCACGATTCTTTTGTTGTTTGTGATGATCAAGCTCCTGTATAAAGGGCCAAAAACGTTTGAACTGGCCCGTGAAACCCGCGAATATAGCGAAGATAATCTCCTTCCAAAAGCAAGTTCACATACATACAGCAGAGCGGTTCCATATCATTTCAGCAACGAGTAATTTTCATATATTTTGATTTGCATGAAACCTTGCAAACAAGTTTTTGGGGAAGAAAAACGCCGTTTTGCATACTTGGTTCGTCATTTGAATCTAGCCTTACTTATGAGAAGGGCCTATGAAAAATGCACATGATATCTTCAAAAATTGTATCTCGGAAACGGTTTGTCCGATTGGTTTGGTGTCTTGGGCGAAGTTTCAGACAATTGTTGGTGCTATATGGAAAAAATATGCACGGTAAAAAAAAAGTTTGGTTTTTGTGTTTTGAACTAAAATATAGATTTTCCCTTAAAAGTTACATGTCAATAATTTTTTAATTATTCTTATGTTATAGCTGACTGAAAATGTTATCTAGTGCACAGTAGGTTGTTCTGGACAAAAATAGGTTACAATGAAAAAAATTTTTTTTTTGAAAAATTACAATTTTCAAAAAAGCTATTAAAAAAAGTCAAAAAAGTTTGTCACCCTAATTTTATGAAAGTACATCAAATTTGCAAGCAAAAAGTACTTAGGTAACATTTTTCTAAGATGCACCGTTTAGAAGATATTACTGATTTAAAATTGATTTTTTTGATAACTTTTTAAGTTTTGGCCCTTTTCGGATGTACTTCGTGTTTTTTCCAGTTTCAAAAGTATTTTTTTCGGAAAGATTGGAAAATTTTGAGTAAAAATGACACTAACAGCCTAAAGATTCGAGTGAAATACTCTGCCTTCAAAAGTATTTTGAAAACAAGTTACAAAATCCCACTATCAGGAACAATGATTTCTTCCAGTTATTTTTGGTGTATTGTGTTGAAAATGTGCATTCAACTCTTGCATATCGCCTAACAGTTTAATCCATTTAAACTGGATGTGTTTATACTGTGCATATTTTCTCTATTGCCAGAACATCGCTACAGACATCAAACCGATGAGACAACTCGATTTCGAGATACACCTTTTTGAGAACTGCAAATGCAAGCTCCTCAATTAGCAAGATTCAAAAGAGCGAATTAAGCTTATTTTCAGGGATGGGATTGTACTGCAATAAAAATAACATTATATGTTGGATATCATCAGTTTATTTTTATTCCTGTATTTTTATAAAATTATTGTTTACACAGTTTTCTTAACAATATCGAATATTTTGGCATCATTGTCAAGACAGTTTGAATAAAGCTTTGCCTTTATTGTATTTTCTGATAGAGGAAGAAATGAGTGGAATTTTTGAGTTCCTTGAATTGTTTTTGCATTATTATATTGATTATTTAGCTGCAAAGACATATTTTCGTATTCTTCTGTAGTAGAATAACAAAATGACAACTTTGTAAGTTCTTCTTCTTTTCGTTTGTTTGCCCAATTAAACAACTCTCTTGCAGTCTTTATCGGGTGTTCGCATTCTTTGGCTAAACTTGCTCTGGTAGCCATGCGTTTTATCGTACCTCCAATGCCATTCAGCGTCAATACCATACTTTGACTTAAATTTACAAAGGCTAGAAAAGTTTTTACGGTTTTTATACTGTGAAGCAGCACCATCTGACATAAAATATTTTTTTTATGTTTTTATTTTGATCAATTTGTAAAAAGTTTATCATTTTATCAATAAACAAATTAACAGCGACTGAATCATGTCTTGATTCTTCAGAAATTATAATAGAAGCTAAAATGTTTAATTTGCATATTTTCAGTATAATATATTACGAAAGGATGGATTGTGGCCTGTTGCACGTTCCAATGGTGATTGAACTTCATCCTGCAAAATGAAGCTGTAATTTTCAGAAAAGTCACAAATAGCTAAAAATTCACCATCTTGCAAGTTTTGTTTTGTAGTTTTCAAAAAATTGGATTGTTCGGTTTTTACAAAATCATGCGGAATCAAACTTTCTTATTTTGAGCTGAAAAATGAAACAAACTCATCGGTTTGCTTTACAATAGTTTCTAAATCACATCTGTCAGTGGTAACTCATTGCTCGAATGAAAGCTTTTCAACAAAGTTTTCTTCCAGTTGTTTCAATAAACTGTCTTCTAAAACTGAGGTATCTGGGCAGTTTTAACATCTTCGTAGATGGCAATGAGTTGTCTTATTTTCGCAAAGTAATCTATTCGTTAATGTTTTTAGATCATTAAAGACATTGTATTTTTTTAAGCTATGTAGAATTAAATTGACATTTTCATGCGTATTGCAAACGCAAACATTATGTGTTCCTGTGATAGTCAATAGTTTGCCTTGGCCGGAGGCTTGCAAATGATGAAAACCCTATTTTTACATTGACGTACATTTCATTAAAGCGATTAAAAGCTTCGCTCAATGTCATCATTAACAATCTTTTCTGAACAGCTAATCTCTTATTTCCTGTCTTTACGCTAACAAAATCTCTTTGGCCTGGCATTGCACGGCTTATATCATCGTCCTCAAAAAATTCAAAACCAGTTCTTTTGTTTCATTACTCAAAGCTTCTCCAGAGCTTGAACCTTGAGATGAATCAAATACATTATCTCTTTCCTTTCTTGCATCTGATGCCATATTTCTACTGGTTTTAAATTCGTCTACAATTTTTTGTACTGACCATGATTTTGGTAACAATGTTAAAATTGATAGTTTTTCTTGCCTTGTGGCTGAATTTAAAAATGTAATTTTCATATTTTCTATGACTTCATCAAACTCGTTTGCTTTTTCTGTTTTAGCGTCTACTTTAAAAAGATTTCTTCGTACACCTTCGACGATTTCAGCGCACTTTTTTTCAGGATAGTGAACATTTTTAACCTTACCTAAATCTATAGGCGAAACACGAATAGCTGCTATTCCTCGGTTGAATATTTCGACGTCTACAGGCATCGTGAAGTCTTCATTTGATTGAATTGTTTTTCAAAATACTTTTAAGGCAGAGAATTTCACTCGAACCTTTAAGCTGTCAGTGTCATTTTAACTCAAAATTTTCCAATCTTTCCGAAAAAAATACTTTTGAAACTGGAAAAACACGAAGTACATCCGAAAAGGGCCAAGACTTATAAAGTTATCAAAAAAATCAATATTAAATCAGTATATCTTCTAAAGGGTGCATCTCAAAAAAATGTTACCTTAGTACTTTTTGCTTGCAAATTTGATGTACTTTCATAAAATTAAGGTGACAAACTTTTTTGACTTTTTTTAATAGCTTTTTTGAAAATTGTAGTTTAAAAAAAAAAAAATTTCATTGTAACCTATTTTTCTCCAGAACAACTCACTGTGCACTAGATAGCATTTTCAGTCAGCTATAACATAAGAATAATTAAAAAATTATTGACATGTAACTTTAAGGGAAAATCTATATTTTAGTTCAAAACACAAAAAAAAACTTTTTTTTACCGTGCATATTTTTTCCATATAGCACCAACAATTGTCTAAAACTTCGCCGAAGACACCAAACCAAACGGACAAACCGTTTCCGAGATACAATTTTTTGAAGATATCATGTGCATTTTTCATAGGCCCTTCTCATAAGTAAGGCTAGATTCAAAATGGCGAACCAAGTATGCAAAACGGCGTTTTTCTTCCCCAAAAACTTCTATGCAAGGTTTCATGCAAATCAAAAAATACAGAAAATAAAAACTGGAAAAATTTCCCACTTGTTCGTGGAATCGCTCAGCACTAGAATCGAGCCCTCGATTGGCAGAAAAAACCCAATAGATGGGGTCGAAGAGCCCGCCCTCGGTCTACTAAGTGTTAACAATAGGAGGAGGCAGTCGCATGCTCCTTATCCAAATCGTTTCACATGGGTGCCCTGATGGTCTCTCTCTTTGCACGTTAAATATTAGGTCGTGGATATTCAGTATATTTTGCCGGTCATTTGATTGCATAGCTTGTGTTAGAAAGTTTGGCTGAAAGTAAAATTGGCTAGGGTTTATAACGTTCTTTACTTTGTCGCTGTGTGTCATCTCGGTGTTTCTACTTTTGAAGAGTTGACTTTAGAATGTCATATGGCATTGCTCGTGGTCATAGGATAGGGAAGAGAACAGGAATAACAGGAATAGGATTAAGTCTCAATCCATTTGTATAGCTGCGAAAAATTATTTCAATTTGTGTTTTTCTATTACACATTTTTTATAACAGAGGTTGTAAGAATTTAGATCGTGGATGAAGTGAAAATAACAGAAATTGTAATAAAAAATGCTCAAGAGGTAACAAACCTAAAGCAAACCATGATATAGATATAAAGCAAGAAAACCAACTTTGTAGCAGTTTTGTTACGATGTAGCAAAATCATATCAGCTAGTAATAGAATTCATTTATTTCTTTACAAAGATTGTGCCTCCCAGAGCATTATATTTTAATTTGTTATAAGCATGTTATACAACTATCCAAACAAAAACGTTTTTAACGAATTTATATCATAATCAGTTAGTCGTAACAAGGTTTGTCCTAATTTTGTTAATTTGATGTTATGCCTTCCTGGTCGTGTTTTCAACCCCTGTTAAACAGTCTAAATCTGACAAAATTTGCGAAATGGATGAATCTGCTTTTGTAAACAAACATGTGAAGCTCAATTTAAAAAAAAAATTAGACCTCAATTGGCTAGCAGAAGCCCCCGATTGAGCTTTTATGCGTGAGAAATCGTCGATTCAAATGTTTGTTTGCCAAAGCAGATTCGCCCATTTCGAAAATTTCTCCGATTGTGTGGCCACCCTGTAATTGCCAACCGCATGCGTTGTTGGTTAGCGTTGGAAGAGGCACGCACGATATCTTGAGGCATGTCATTCCATATTTTCACCAAACGGTTCTTAAAAGTTTTCACGGTTAGTGGGAACCACAAATGGTTCCCCAGTTTGCCCTAGTGGGACTATGTTGTTGGAAGCAGTATGGCGCATTCTTGTAGTGTTTCTTGCCGAAGGGAAGTGAATGGTTCTTCGAAACATTAACACTAGTTTCCAGGAACAGAAAAGGAACCTTCAAAGTTTTGGAGAAACTTCCCCAAAACATCACACTTGAAACATTGTGGAACCTTTGAACAGCTAGTTTATCACGAAAAATATGAGAGAGATTGTGGTGATCCTGTAGGAGGAACATTTTGTCGTCCGAAAACAAAATTTCACAATCACCGTGCCCCTTGAGTAGCTTCCGACATCTTTCGACTTTTGCCATCTTCTGCTTTTCTGTTTTTTGTATGGATTCAGTCCTACGTCGTCTTTCAAAATGCTCCTGATCGTAGACTGCGGCATTCCCAGTTCTTTGGCCATCTTTCGGCCAGACATAACAGAATTCCACCGAACTCGCACTCTCACTCGTTTGTTGGCTTCCGGACACCGGAGAGGCCAGTTCTGGAAGACCTTTTTCCAAGAACCGGTTTCTTTGTATCGTTTGATGGTGCGAAAGGTAAATCTTTCGCTTATTCCATGTGGTTTCGATTTCTTTAAAATAGATAATTTAAAGGGTGTTCCGATCAAAATTTGGTCAAACAGTAATGTGTGTGAGTCGATCAAAGTTTTATTTATAAGTCAAATTCTTTTTCTTTTTCAAGCTCAGTTAATACAGTATATAGGAGAAATATTCAGCTTAGCTTCCTTTTTACCGAATGCGAGTTGCCGGGTCTTTCGTTTAACACCTGCCATAAGATTTTGTACAGTCTCCTTGTTCACTTTATTCGCCGCAGAACGCCAGTTTGCCTTGAACTGTTTCTCGCTCACAACAGCTTTTTGAGTCTTCCTAAGGTTCCGCTTGCCGATGGACCAATATTCGATTGGGCGGAGCTCTTGCATATTGGGAGGGTTCTTGTCCTTAGGCACCACTTGAACGTTGTTGGCAGCAAACCATTCCATGGCATTTTTTCCGTTATGGCAAGATGCCAAATCTGGCCAAAATAGAATGGAACAATTGATTCGCTTCAAGAAAGGCAGCAGACGTTTTTCTAGGCACTCGCTCAGATAAATTTCCTGGTTGACGGTTCCGGTCGCAATGTAAACGTTGCTCTTCAAGCCACAGGTACAGATGGACTGCCATACCAGATATTTCATCGCGAACTTTGACAGTTTAATGTGCTTGAAAATATCTGCCACCTTTCCCCTTCCGATTGCCGTATAAAATTCCTGTCCAGGAAGCTGTTTAAAGTATGCCTTGACGTAAGTTTCGTCGTCCATTACCACGCAATCAAACTTCGTCAGCATCGTTGTGAACAACTCTCGCGATCGTGCTTTGGCCAACGTGTTTTGTTATAGTCACGATTTGAAGTCACCACTTTCTTGTTAGTCGGAAGTCCAGCTCGCTTTTTAGCTCTATCCACGGTTGAAGACGCCACTCCCAGCTTCTTTGTGACATCTCGGGCGGAGAGGTTGGGGTTCCGCTCGAAACAGCGGGCAACTCAATTTGTCGTCGCTGTGGCCTCCGGCTTTTGATGTTCCCGATCGAGCTTTCCTGGCTGTCGACAAACGCTCACCGAACATTTCAATACGTTGGTAACAGTTGGTTTAGCCACATTCAACAATTTCGCCAACTTGGCGTGAGAGAAGTTTGGATTTTCGCCATGCAAAATTTTGATGCGTTGCACAGTGGGAAAAAAAGTGCCTGAAACGCGAAAGAATTCTATATTTCAGCTGGGATTCGAACGATTTCTATAAATGTTGCGTTAACTTAAAGGAAATTTTCCAAGGAACCGAAAGAACGTGGTGTCATTAACCGCACAAAACTGCCTGGGAGCAAATTAGCTTATTTTACCCCGGTTCTCCTAATATTTCCTTGTTGTTCAGATATTTTTTTACTCGGTGTAATTCAAGATCAACAAAATGATGCTAGTCGTATGTTAAATTTCTAGGAGAACCTATTGAAATAGGTTTCGTTCACCGCACGGCTCTGTGAATGAAGATATAGCTGATTTTTCCCTGATTCCCCTAATATTGTTGTTTTCAGAAATTTCATTGCTCAATGTGATTGAAGAACAACAAAATAAGGCTAGTCCCATGTAAAATTTCCTGTAGAATCGACTAAAGTTAGTTTTGTTCACCGCACGGCTCTGTGAACGTAGATATGGCTGATTTTACCCTAATTCCTCTAATAGTTTTGTGTTTATCATAAATGTCTTTGGTCGGAGTTACTCAAGATCAATAAATTAAGCCTAGTCCTTTGTAAAATTTGCTAGGATATCGATTGAAATTGGTTTTGTTCACCGCACAGCTCTGTGAACGAAGATATGGGCGATTTTACTCCGATTCCCCTAATATTTTTGTGTTATTCAGAGATTGCTTTGTTCGGTGTGACTCTAGATCAACAAAATAAAACCAGTCCTATGTAAAATTGCCTGAAAAAATGATTGGAGTTGGTTTCATTAACCGCAAGGCTCTGTGGATTAAGATATAGCTGATTTTACCCTAATTTACCTAGTATTTTTATGTGAATCAGAAATATTTGTTCGGTGTTTCTACAGCATCAAAACAAGGCTAGTCCTATATAAAAATTTCTGGCCAATCGAATGAAGTTGGCTTCATTCACCGCACGGCTCTGTGAATGAAGATATGACTGAATTTACCCTGGTTCCCCTAACATTTTCGGTTTTTTTCAGAAACTTTTTGTTCGGTTTTTTTCTAAAGTAACAAAATAAGGTTAGTCCCATATAAATTGCCTGGAGTCTTCATTGGAGTTAGTTTTACCACTCTGTGAATTAAGATATAGCACATTATACCCTGATTCCCCTGATATTTTTTTGTAATTCAGAAATTTCTTTGGTCGGTGTAACTCAAGATCAATAAAGTAAAGCTAGTCGTATGTAAAATTTTCTAGAAAATCGATTGGATTTAATTTCGTTCATCGCACAGCTCTGTGAACGGAAATATGGCTAATTTTACCCTGATTCCCCTAATATTGTTATGTCATTCAGAAATTGCTTTGCTCTGTGTGCCTCAAGATCAACAAAACTATGCTAGTCCAATGTAAAATTTTCTGGACAATCGATTGATGTTAATTTTGTTCACCGCACGGCTCTTAGAACGAAGATATGACACATTTACCCTGATTTCCCCTATATTTTCGACATAAAGAAAAAAATCATTATTAGTAAACAGGGCATCGCTCAAACGTCACCGCGGTGAATGAAACCAGCTTCATTCGATTCTGGAAAATATTTTACATAGGACTAGCCTTAATTTGTTGCTGCAGAAACACACCGAACAAATAAATTTTTGAATTACACAAAAATATTACGGAAATGAGGGTAAAACCAGCCATATCTTCATTCACAGAGCCATGCAGTTAATGAAATCAACTCAAATCGATTTTTCAGGCAATTTTAAATAGGACTATCTTTGTTTTGTTGACCTTGAGTCACACCGAACAAAGCAATCTCATAATAATACAAAAATATTAGGGGAATCGGGGTTAAATCGACCATATCTACGTTCACAGAGCCGTGCGGTTAATAAAACCAATTTCAATCGATTTTCGAAAAAATTTTTACAAGAAAAAGCATTATTTTATTGATCTTGAGTCACACCCAGCAATGTAAATTGTGGAAAAAAACATGAAAATATTAGTGCAATCAGGGTAAAATCCTCCATATCTTCATTCACAGAGCCGTGTGGTGAACGAAACCTACTTCAATCGATTTTCCTGGAAATTTTACATAGGATTAGCGTCATTTTGTTCATCATGAGTCACACCGAGCCAAGAAATTTCTGAACAACAAAAAAATATTAAGAGAACCAGGGTAAAATGAGCTCATTTGCTCCTTAAGCAGTTCCGTGCGGCCAATGAGACCACGTTCATTTGATTTCTTAGAAAATTTCCTTTAAGTTAAGGTAACATTTACAAAAATCGTTCTACTCCAGGCTGAGGTATAGAATTCTTTCGCGTTTCGGGCACTTATTTTCCCACTGTGCGTTGCTTCTCTTCCTTCGACAACATTTTGATAACTGAAGTGCTAATCTCAAAATCAAAATAGAGGCATGATGCTGCACGCACACATCTTCAAAATGAGGGGTGTGCAAAAATGTTTAATGCACGATGAAAGGAAATGCGTCAAGTTCAAGTCGACCAAATTTTGATCGAAACACCCTTTAGTCTAAAATGATTCAAAAACAGACTCATCACGAGGCCCCCTTTTGGCGTCCACGATTACCACGAGTCTCAAACGAATGGAAATTCAGAACAAACTTGAAAGCTGTGTTGATATTTAAATACACTCTAAAAGTTAATGTGCACACATATTTAAAAAACACTGACAGGAATTTACACTCACCCTGTAGAAAATTTTATAACAAAGAAAGAAAATTTGCCAAAACCGCATTCTCATACACCTTGCATGCGCAAAAGGGCGCCATTTATGTAAATTGTTCTTTAATTTGACACAACAGCGGCGGTGTGGTTTCCTCCCTAACCATCCCTACCAACCGCGCATCTGATGTTTTCCTGCGGTCACGGTTTTGATTTTCCCAACAAACCTAACTGCCCACGGTGGTAACCCCCAGAGTTCCAGAAAGCAGCACAGAGGGGACATAAATTCCGTAATTTATTTCTCGCTTCTCTAATATGCAAGAAACGCATCTCGGTGCTGAAAGTTGAATCCGAATTCATTCAGCCTGAGATTTTCCTTGGTGCGCCACTCCGCACCACCATCATCGCCGATTTGTTGCACTTTGGTATTAATTTGCTGATAGACATTTTATAGTGTTTTACATGATGGTGCAATGCTAATTTTCCACTTTTCTTCGGGTCAGGGCTGTCTACTTACGGTGCGCTTTGTCTGTGGATCTTTTGCCGACTGACGGGGATGTACACTGTGAGAAAAGTTTCGCTCCGGAATTGTCGTGCAAATTTTTGCTACACAAGATGGAAAACAAAACATTTGCTAGGTGTAGGGTGATGCGTTGTTACTGTTTATTTGTTGCACTTCGATGGCCGTGTGTTTGTGTCGGTTGTACTTCTGCGGTGGTGAAGTGCAGTTTTTATTACACACTAAAAACGTTGAAGACTACCGCGCGCACGTTGGGCCGTTGAAAAAGCGGGTAAAGGAAATCGGGTATCCCTCGTCCACCTGCGCCCGCCCATCCTGGTTTCCGTGTAAGTAGACACCGAGGCGAACCGCGGTACCAGTGCAGTGCCGGGGCCCTTCAATGGCCAGAAGGGGAGGTGGGTGGAGTGTTATGTGATGATTAACTTGTGCTCGCGAATGCGCTTCGAGTACCAACTCTTCGATGTAGAACATAGGTGGGCACTTGATCCGGGCTCGGATAGCTCAGACGAGATTGCACGGAACGAGACGGACGGACATTTCCACAAGCTTGTAATTAATGTCACTTTGAAGATACATCATTTTATACGATAATTGGTACCGAAGGTTTTTAATTACATGGCAAATCGGATTCGGTGCGGTCCAGAAAGATTCCGCTCGTCAAGCCGCTCGTCTTCCGGGGCTTTCGGTGCGAAAGTGGGAGGTCCAACCCGGCTGGAAGATGTACGGTGATGTGTTCATAAATGGGAACTGCTTTGCGAATTAAAGTGGAGACGGTTCGCTGGTTCTCAATCTTCTCCATGGACGACGGGTTGTCTGTTTTGAAAAGTGTTTCACTTGGAAAATGGCTTTAACTCATTTCAATCATGTACTCTAGAACCTAGAAACTTTATTGGAGAAAAACATTAAATTGAAAAATCCAACGAGCTGTCAAAAATTACCAACTGAAAATGACTAAGCGATTCTACATTTCGTCTTCTTTTAAGAACATCTTTCCAGTGTATTTCGGACCGTTTGTTCCAATCGAAACAATGACAAATATTACGAATGGATGCGAGTTTTTCATCCTCCGCTGCATAATCATGTCATGTCATGTACTACTACTCATTGAAGCACGGAAGCTAAGTCTGACAGCAACGGGCTCTCTCCTCTGTTCCACTTGATCAGAGAGTTAGCATTTTCACCCTTTCTCTCTCTCTCTCTCTCTCTGTATCCAATTTGCTTCAATCAGGTGCCCTGATGGTCCCACCCATATAGCGATGAGACGAATT
>JASCZW010014810.1:0-22056 GCA_034211315.2 Aedes japonicus
TTAAACTAGTTAGTGCACGCAAAATAATCATAGCCGTTTTGAAATGTCAAAATTATTTTTCTCAATTCTTTCAATAGGAAGTTTTATTACAAAGTTCATATAAGGTAAGAACATCAAATTTCACCATTTTAGGAAAAATGAACTGAACAAATTTTTTGAAAGAAACATGTTATTTTCTGCGTTATCTAATGTGCATACATGGATTGCTAAATTTTGCATAAATTTATTGGATATTATATGTGAATTTAAGCAAGAAATCGCCTTAATAAGGTCTAGGCTTGAGTAGCATCACTTTATGTTCAAAATTGTGTCATGACTTTTTCGGATATTATAGAACTATTAATAATTATGATGGTTCATTCCCAATAATATAAGAAAGTAAAGCAACTTTCGTCGTCCGAAATGAGATATGTTCTTGAGAAGTATTCTGGATGCCTAAACTTATTTCGGTAGACTATTTCACTATTTTTCAACGACTTACAGATGTAAGGTTGGACTTTTTTGTTGGGTCTAGTAGGCTTATCAAATCTTCATTATTAAATGAATTGTGAAGCTGTCAAAAGTAATCAAATTGAAAGCAAAACCAAAACTAGCAATAATTTTGTGGAGAGAGAGGAAGCATTGACTGTCACACATGCAAGAGTTAAAGTCTTTTTCAGTTTTAAGTAATCACCCGTTGATAAAAACGAAATATTATTTTCAGTGTTGAAATCATAAATTTTCTTAAGACAGCATTTTCATCAGCTTTTTTGTGAAAATCATTAGAATTAACTTACCAACCAGATAGAACTGATTCCCATCTAAGGAATGCTTAAGCAGACCTCCTTTGATTGGAAATCGTAATAAGTTATGGAAACGGCATAATCGAAACCCACCACGACCTACTTCGATTTTGACTCAGCCCTCACAGTATCGTTTAAATAAGTTTATACTGAAAAGCGTCAACAGTTACTAGTTTGAACGTCTAGACGATAACAGAGCATTTCATGGATATTAAGACGCGTTGGTGGCCGTGATATGCTATCACATTTAATTAACATTTTACTCGTACGTAAACGATACTAAAACTACATATATTAATATCCCGCGACAATCGAGTGAAATATAAACATAACCTATAATCATAAATGACAACTCATTCGTCGGTATCAGTGCATGCTGTTGACGCCTGTCGGGAGTCAGCATAGCTGTCACCGATAAGCCCAACGGAAAAGTGATGGAAACGGTATGCTCCATGGCAGTGTTCCCAGAACTTCAGTTTCGTTGTCGCAACATCTGCCCTCTAGAACCGATGATACTGGTTGAACTTCTGGGGCGGTGTTCTCGGTCTCGAAAAGCGTCTTTGTAGCTGTATCTCGAGCTGCACGGTTTGTGTGACTGCTGCACCGGGCTGTAAACTGGAATGGCTGATGTTCGCAGAATGTCGCTTTCTGATTCCACGTTTCGAGTAAAGCTTGCAGTGAAGGTCTTCTACCTCGGAAACTTACTCGACCACCATTGAGTTCGTCCTGATTCCGCCAAGATTGAAGCCATCACGCTCATGCCGGCATTCACGGATGTGTCGGAAGTTCGGTCGTTTCTTGGAGCCGTAAACTTTAAAAGGAAATTCATATCGAGCATGCGTGCGCTTCCGTTTTCCAGTAGATAATATGCTGAAAGGAGAAAATTTGTTTGGATTGCGAAGTACCAGTAGGCGTTCGACAAACCGTTTTGTCGTCGGACTTGCTCTTGACTCTTGTACAGGAAAGAAAATCTGCAACCCAACTCATAAAGAACTCAGGGGTGGTGCCCTTCCGTTCCTCTAGCCTTCAGATTATCCCTCCAGGTACTGTCTAAAGCAGTCATGGCCTGACAGGATCTGCGTCAATAGAAGTTAACCTTCACCGTTTCACCGACCGGTTCATCCGGATAGCTCCGTAATTAGTCGATGGTCGATTCAGTTGCAACGACCATACTTCCGATTTCATGGTATCGTTGTAGTATCACCCCTTTATTGGACCGTTTCGATCTTCGTACGACGGTTTTTTCTCAGGAGACTCATCACACGAATCGAAATTCTCGACGTCGTTGTCGCTAACGTCTGCGAGGCTTCGATTCCACGGCTCACCGCTTGCATAGGAGGTCTTCGTATGACTCCTCCTCCAGATTGGAGACGTGAGTACCGGGTTGGACCATCTCCTACTCAAAGAAACGTACGTCTCGGCTGATGACCAGCGTATCAGTGGCCATCCTTTAGGCCTTGTGGTTCCAGGAATACCAGACGAACGTCATTTGCTTCGACTTGTCCTGGAGTTTGCTTCGCTTTTCCTATGGCACATGGACAAATGCTTTGCACCCAAATACCTAAAGATGAAAAACGTCCGCCTTGCGTCCCCACCAAAGCTTGTATGGTGTGACTCCACAGCACGCGAAAGTAGGAGGTTTTGAAGATAAACGGCCGTAGCGGTAGCTTCAGTCCAAAATGTTGTAGGCATTCCGGTATCCATCAGCATGCTCTGACACATTTCAATGACGTACCGTTTGCGCCGCTCCGCCACTTAATTTTGCTGCGACGAATATCCGGCGGTGAATTCGGGGTAGATTCCATGCTTGCAGTAGAACTCCATCAGCGCTTCACTCGAGTACTCCTCTCCCCAATCGGACAGTGGAATGCAAACTTCTTTATTATATGTATTTACAGATTGCCGGGATGAGGATTTGTATTTGGATGTTTAAGCTCGTTGCTACGATATGTTTCATTCGCTTTGCCATTTGACCAAAGATGCAACTCGAATAGTCTTTCGTATACCTCTGAATCGACCTGAGTATGGTCAAGGCGATACTAGCCAGGATCTTTCGCTTACTCCCTTGCAACCGCCGAGATATTCGAAATCATGCGAGACTCAAGCGACACACAAGTTTTATAACGGTTGAAAAAACTTGTATATGACTGGATTTGGTTATAAAGAAGCTTACTCATCATAAAAGCATAAAGATATGTTACTCTGGGTTATTGCCAATACCCAAGTAACAATTTTAGTTTTATTCCAGCCGTATAGCACTCCTCCCGGCTTTGTTGATTAAACTACATTCAAAACTGTTATGTCCACCAACACCTTCTCTATGCATCTTTACAGCCGAAATGTGTACAAAGCGGCCCACTCTATAGACGGTTACGAAAACAAATTAATAAAACTTTTACAAGACCAGAAAGATTTTGAAAATGGCCTAGTGAAAGATGTTATGACCACTTGAGGAATTTCTCTTCTCATAAAATCTATTGGCTGTCATCAAAACCAAATGGCCACAGCTATCAAACTTCACGATGATATCGTGATTGGTTTTTGTTGTTCTACTCTGTTCGATCATTTGCTCTTCTAAATCATTTAACAGTAAATAATATCTCAAAAAAAGTTCTAGTTTTGCGAAAAATATTGATTGAAAGCAAAATATCCAAAACAAATTGAGTTTTTTACAGCGTGTCATGCTCGAAATCATATGCGCGTTTAATTTTATTGTGAATATTGGCACGATCATTGCAAAAAATTATTGCGCCTCGGAGATTATGCGAGTTTACATCAACAAAAACAAAATTGAAACATATATATTTGATGAATCAATCATGAATTTCTTGGAAATTTATAGAATTTAATGAGGTTATCTAAAAAAAATACAAAATTGGTCTCTGATCTACAGTTCATTTGCATTACATTTGAAATTTTGTGTATTTACAAATTTCAATTTTTATATTTCCATAAGGCCATTATATATGGAAATATCACAGCCAAAAAGCCAATTTATCTTCACAATGTCTACTATAGAACTATATGGTTATGAGGTGACTTTCCTCAATGCCAATTGACCGTTTAATGCTTTTGCTGGAGGCAAAATGGTTCTAAAATGCTTTTGCAACTGACCATGATCAGATAATTCGAATGAGTTCTAAAACGGCATTTCAAAACAGCATTTTACGAGTTCATAAAGTCAAAATAAAACCTTCGATAGGAGTAAAAGGATCATTAGCAGACAAGGTTTTAAGATCGCTTTGAAGAAGCTGTCTAGGTTCTCATAAACCTGACTAAAATTTGAAACCTATTGGCACCTCTTACTGCCACAATAAAACCAAATTGATTTCTAGTGGCTTTCATAGAGCATTAATAAAACTTAATAAAGCTGGATGGTTTTGGAAATGTTACTTGGGTAAAGCCATGGTGGCCTTCTCACAGGCCACTAGAAATTAGAAGAAAAATTAGTATCTTCCATTTAATTCCAACTACCTTTGCTTATCTTCGATAGATACGCGTATTTCGTCTACAATGTGCAGACTTTTTCAGTGTCTCGTACTAATAACTCAACTTAAAGAAAACCTTCGCCACCTGCCGTATATATATTATTTTCTAAATACAAAGCGTTTACCGATCATTATGTTGTTTATACCTATCATATTATTATTTTGTTTATATTATTATTTTGTTTATATTAAGTACACTTGTTTTTGACTCAGGATAGATATAACCAAAATAATAATAAGATAGGTATAAACAACATAATGATAGGTAAACGCTTTGTATTTAGAAAATAGTATATATACGGCAGGTGGCGAAGGTTTTCATTCCATAGTCCTCATGGGTGATGTTGTCCGCGAAACCACGTATGGGAACTTCAGTTTAAACACATCGCGGTCCATAGCACCGGGCCCAGGATCGAACCTTGCGGAAATCCTGAGCTGATTTGGACACATTTCTGACCCTTTTGTGTTGTACACCAGTACTCGATTCTGGGAGTTGTTTCCCAGAATACTGTACAGGTACTCAGGACCTTGCGCTATTGAACACGTTTCTCACGTTAAGTGTAACCACTGCACAGTAGGGGATTCCCCGCCTCTTACACTGGAGTGCCGTCTCGGCTATCTTGGTGACAGTCAGGATGACATCCACAATTGACTTGCCACTGAGGAAGTTAAATTGGTTGTTTGACAGGTCGCCTGGTGGCTTCCCTTCTTTGACAGTAATACGAGAGTCTGTCGCTTCCAGGCATCGTCCAGACATCTTTGGAATGCTACCCTGAACAATTTGGAAGCCAGCAAAATATCCATCTTGGTGGCCAGGTTCATGAAACCATCTGATCCTGGTGTTGTTCACTTTGAGCGATTTTGCTATCACAATGAGTTCATCGTTCGTAATCTTCATCCCGTCATCCGCGGAGCCATTGTCTTAGCTCACGTGATAGTGGACGGTCAGTGTGTTTGCCAATCATCCTTCTACCGCCATGACAGTGTTGAGGGCAGGGACATAGGCTCGGGTCGTGGTGCTGGAAGTGTTCCCCAATTACAACCTGCAGTAACTCTGATGATTGCTGGTGCGCCGCTGCCTTGGTTTTGACCATTACCACCCTATAGGCGCCACTCCATGGGTCCGTATTGGCCTTCTAACACAAACCCTCGAAGCAGACTTGTTTGCTGGCCTTTATCTTCCCTTTTAGCGCGATTTAGCGTGGTAACCAGCGTTCCTCATAATCAGTCGGTCTAGGAGCGACCATCAGTCGTCGTTTTCCTGACGGTTTACCCGATTGAACACCTTGCAATTGGCAATTGGCGCTTTCCAAAAATATAGGATCGAATCCCATGTCAGAAACATTGAAAAAACGCTAAACAACTCCACGGAGTTGCGCTTTTTTCTGTCATTCGTGTAAGCAGCAGAGAGACGTTTCTTTTTAATTTGAAACAAAATATTCGTAGCTCATTTTATTGTGTTCGTACATTGCACGAGTATTCTTTCTGTTTCAATAAATGCAAATAATGCATACGAAGGTCGCTTAATTAATAGTACAATTCAGTTTCGTTGCAGAAAACAACCAATAGATTTGTTTGTTCCACCTTCGATTTCGTAATACAAACTAAAATTAATTGTATTCAGTGTATTGTTGAATGTTGATTGGCATTGTAAACTCGAAGACATATTCAACAATTTGCCAACATAATCAGTCGATCAGTCACGTGTGAAAATCCTCACCCTTGTCCAACAGCTGGTTTTCAACTGTTTTACATCGATTGGGATCCATTTCACACAACCCTTCGTCAATCCGCTGGCATGGGATAGTGGCAACCGCATAATCAAGAAACCATATCAGTCTCAGTAATAATACCGCGCATATTTATGCCATAACTCTGGCGTGTCTTCCATATCGGACAAGACCGTCCAGCCAACCGATTACGATCATCCGTCATTCGCGAGTGTCTATGCCGCAATCGCAGCATTGCTTACCATATAGAAAGGAAAAGTTTTGCAGACTGGTTTACGAGCTATGTAGGCTGTCCAAGAAGAATCAAGGGACCAAAACAAACAATCTGCTCAGCCAATTTTCGATCATCGTTGCGTGCAACATTCAGCTCGACATGTGATTATGTGTGCTTGCTGGTGCTCGTTGCAGCACAATTGAACACATGGAAGCCAAAGAGTTGTGGCCAGATGCGTGTACTTAATTGGAAGTTGATTAGTTTAGGATGTTAGTCACCTAGCCGGGCAAACTAGTTTCTGGGCTGTTGATTATAGAGTATTTACGGTATCTACATGCATCGAAATGACAGGCACGCTAGCGATTAACTGTTGTGTATTAGGAGATAGATTGCGGTACCGTGAGTTGACTTGCCACAACCGGGGAAATTCCACGACACACTCATCAGGCAAGCGGTGACAGTTTCCAATATTACAAAACGATTCCTTTCCAACGTTGCCGAAAGGTACACGGATTGGTCAATTGATGCAATTTCCTGTGGTCACCATCACTGGATCGTGGTGGTGTCGAATCAGGAAAATTTGCGCCCATGTCAAACATAATTACGTTCGATTCATTTCCTAGAAAAAATTGCATTCGACCTGGTAAACCTTTTGCATCACCGTCTTCATGGCATGAAAACAAACAGATGAACCCGAGAAATCGCCTCGGGTGGTGATCTGAAGATGCCCGATGTGTACACCAACCGAACCAACCAGACACACAATAGTAGGATTACGCGAACGAAGGTTTCGTCATTACTGTGGACGTGCAAAATAAAAGAAATCAATTGCTCATTGTTTGCACTGAGCTGAGCGCCTTTCTGGGAGGTAGGTAGGTATGTTTGAATATGAATTTCGCTTTTCGATCTTTCCCCATCATGGCGCTCTTGTATGCTCGAAAGGCATCACGCCATCACAGCCGTCGTTTGTCGTCGCCGGGTCATAAATTAGAAATCATCGGCGAACATTCAATACAGGATTGGCAAGACTTGAAACAAAACGGATAATCGTCGAAGCGAAGGGGGTTTGGGGGGTGCGGTGGGCCGTTGTGGAAATAATCGCCTTTTAAATAACGTGCGGTGATGAATTTTGCAGCCTAAACGATGCAGCCGAGTCGTCGAAAGTTTTGACATGATTAATCCTTATTGGTCGCTCGAGGTGTCACTCGCTCTGCTGCCGTTGCTTGTTGTGGAAAGTATTTTGTTGTTTGAATTTTTTTCTAGAGATTAAATGAAAACCAAGAGTGTCAACAGTTTTTGACGAAACTGGCACAATTTGACGAAACTGGCCTAGCGGTCCATTAGAAAATCAATTTATTCAACTTTTGAAACTATCGAGCATCCACCGAGCTAGTTGGTAAATGCGACCATAGGGTGGGGCTTATTTGAAAAAAATAATCGGGCACATGTTTTCCCATGTGGAAAATGATCGTTAGGGTCCATCAGATGACATACTAAAATTTCAGATATTTTTGTAAAGGTTTAGAGGAGATTTCACTGCAAAAAATGAGTTTTCTTCACACATGTAGTATCTGAGCAAAGAACTTGTTGGTCTCGCCGTTTTCGATGAAAGCCTTCCGGATATAGAACGACAGGACCTCGATTAAAGCTAATCTCGGTGAAGAAAAAGTAATATTGTTGATCAGTATTCGACATGACATGTAATTTTATGAGTTCAATATTAATCAATATATAAACACGTTTAAATATGTTCAAGATCCATGATCCACACTCTCAATTATAAGAACATTCTCTCTTTCTCTCTCTCTCTCTTTCTCTCTTTAAATCTCCCTCCATCTCTCGCTCTCTTTCTCTTTGCTTTTTTTCAGTATATAATTTTGTACAGCAAAGATGTTGCTTGTGATAGTTCAAATATGTTGGCGTAAGTGCAAACACACATTCATTGTTGAGGCTTATATCTCAAAAACGTTGAGAGATACCGCAAAACCGACAAAATTTTCGCCCTTTAGGGTCACAAAATTACGTGTTTACTTATAGATGCATCTGGTTTTGTCAATATTTGCTACCGTTCGACATTTTGCACTTAGGCCCATTTCGGCACCTCTGAACCTCAACGAAAAAATCTGAAATTTTAGTATGTCATCTGATGGACCCTAAAGATCATTTTCCACATGGGAAAACATGTGCCCGATTATTTTTATCAAATAAGCCCCACCCTAGCGATCATCTATCATCGATTTTATTGTTCCTTTCACGCACGGGTCATTTTTTACAACGGCACACAACGTAAAAAAAGTCTTGTAAGAATGGATCATTGAGTCAAGCAGGTTTTTTGAACCATTTTTACAAGCCATATTAGAAAATTGGTCGCAAGGTTCTTGAAGAAAAAACTTTAAAATGATATCTAATTTTGGAGTTTGGGTAGTAGGGTCGTAATCAGAGTCCGGCAAAGTCATCGTCAATTGATAATTGTCAAGCGACGATGAAGCTGTTCACCATCAATAAAGACTGTATTCGATGAAATTTGGACACACGCAATTGTTCGTAACTTTTTAGCGTGTGAGTAAAAATTATTAAAATTTTAACTGAATGTATTTCATTGTGTTGTGTCAATTGTGTAATGAGTTTCGTGAAAATCGGTCGAGTGACAAACTTTGGGTACTCACTTCGAAAACCCAAACGCTTCTCATCGATGGATCGGAAAACAGCTCGGAATCGCACATTCAACCGTATCTCTTGTGATCAAAACGTTCAAGGACCGTAAGACAACCAAGCGGAAAAATGGTAGTGGCAAAAAACGTGGCACATCAAATCCGGAGAAGGCCAGGATGGTATTGATCCAATTTAAGCGTTATCCCAACATTTCCATCAGGGATGTTGCGAAAAAGGCGAAAGTTTCAGTTTCGAACCGGAGCGATAAACAGAACTCGGTGGCCAAAACTCGTGCAAGAAAACTGTACAGGGAGTGGCTCACAAAACCGTTCTGCATTGTGATGGACGATGAGACCTACATTAAAGCCGACACCAAACAAATGCCAGGACAGGAACACTACGTCGCCACCTCTAAGTTGGCCGTTCCGGAGAGTGTACGGAAGAAGAAACTGTCGAAATTCGCCATAAAGTTCCTTGTCTGGCAAGCGATCTGCAGTTGTGGCAAAATGAGTCAGCCCTTTATCACCTCTGGGACCGTCAACGGACAAATCTACAAGGACGAATTCCTCCAAAAACGACTTCTGCCCTTCTTGAGATCTCACGATAGCCCGACACTGTTTTGGCCGGATTTGGCATCTTGCCACTATGCCCGGCCCGTCTTAGACTGGTACAAAGATTATAATGTAGTTTTTGTACCCTCCAAACACTCCGGAACTTCGCCCAATTGAAAAATGTTGGGCAATCATGAAGGCAAAGCTAGTTAAAACTCCAAAACTGATAGAAAATGAACTTGAACTAAAGAAAGTGGGGTTAAAAGTCGGTCCTATCATTGCCCAAAATTTGATGAAAGGGGTCAAGGCAAAGGTGCGGGCATTTGGGTTGGGAGAAGAGGTTCAATAAACCAATGATGTCAAAACTTAACCATTTAGTAGTACTTTATTTCCAGAAAGTTTGAAAAGAACCTGGCTCAAGGAAAATTTTTGGTGACCTATTTTGTGTGTCCAAATTTCATCGAATACAGTCTTTATCAAACGAAAATCAAGCTCTTTCTTTTCGAGCATATCCCATATCCAAATCTATAGAACCACTTTCGATCTGTTTTCATGCTGTTTGTTTTTGCTTGCTTCGTATTCAGTTCATTTTTCACAATCATATGAAGTTACCACCGTATTCCAATGAAGTAGGTAGACTGAATCGAAAAACCGTAGCTTCGGATCACTGCCATGATTTGATCTTTCAAAAATGTCGTAGTTTGTCTATCTTTTACTTTGATTACCCCTGAAGGGATTAAAAATGTAATTGACAACGTATAAATGGAGATTTTATTTTTAGCTTTTGCAACTATTTACAGCGTGCGGCAGAAAATAATGCGAAAATTTGATCTATTTCTTTCAAATCCCATTTTCAACTAATTCAAGCAATATCAACATTTTCGAGTGCAGTTATCTTTATAAAGTCTTTTTAAACAAATTTATTCAATGTGTCCTCCATTTTTATTAATAACAGCCTCGAGCCGACGCCGGAAGCCAGAGCATGCCTTTCGGACGACTGGAATGCTAGGGGGCCACAAATCCTTCGGCCAAAACTTCGTGTTTATCGTTCAACCATTGTTGGGTTCGATTGGACGTGTGACACGGCCCCTCCATCCTGCTGTAGGACAACGTTTTGGTCCTCGGAGAACTTGGCCTTCACCCAGGGAAGCACTTGGTCCTTTCAAATACCGATGTACACCTCGGTATTGATTTTAACTCCAGTATCAATGAAAACAGGCGCATTTTCAAACCGTTGGACGCCACCAAGCCAAACATCATGACACCAGCCGGATGTTTGGTTTGAAATTTGAATTTCACTTTTTCCGGAACGGTCTCCATTTTCTGCGGTGAAATGAACCGGTCCGTGCGGCTGTTGCACCACAGCATCGATGCTGAAAAGCTTTCGTCGGAGAACAGGATTATCATTTTTGCCTTCTTCAACAAGGGAATATAATCTCTTGGAACGAGTCACTCGTAGTTCCTTGACCCGGTCCGTAATCAAGTGGCGTTTCACTCTGGCTCTGGAAGATGCATGCAGGTCTTCTTTGATGATTCTCCGCATGGACTTCTCCGAAATATTGACTTCCTTTGCAAGTTTTCTTTTGGAACGCACTGGGTTGCGAGCAATTTTTGCACGGACCGATTTGATCACGTTCGGCGTGCGTGCAAAGCGCGGACGTCCGCTTCCCGGCTTCCGCTGCTTGGGACCATCCTGCAGGGACTTTATCATGCGGTAAACTGTTGCCAAATGGCCCTCTACAATCTTGGCTATCTCTTTCGGGTTCTTCTGGGCGAGCACTTCTTTCGCGAACATTTTGACGAATTTGTAATAAAACAAATAGAATGTTTGGAAGCAGCACTTGAACGTAAACATAAACAAATACACTTTCGACAGAAATTAGTCACTAGCTACACGAATTAACCCAATACTCAAGTTTGAACATTTTCGCATTATTTTCTGCCGCACCCTGTAGAACATCATTAAAATTTAGACATTAGCATATCGAATCGGAATGGTGGACGAACAAGTTGATTCAGTTCTAGGTTTCAGTGATAAACCCAGAACAAAAGTATATACTTAGTTCTCACTGAATTCTTCATTTTAGCATACATCTATTTTTTTAAATAATTTAAGATGGTTGTAGAAAAACTGCCCAGATTTCAACCGATCGTAGAATTTCGAAATTTAACCTAAGAGTCGATTATTGCATAAAATGTGAAAGGTTCTGGTTTCAAAAATCAATTGAAAGGAAAAAGAACTGGTTCCGGTAACATTGTCCCGGGAATCTGCTACATAGGGAAGGAAGTTTTAGTTTCCATGTGTTAACAGAAACGCATATAAAACATTTCAGACGCATTGTAGAGAATTGACATTTTTAGCAAACTTTTTCAGTGCGTAACGAATCGTCTTTTGATATTATCATACAAGTTCCAAGGCGTGCTGCAAAGGTGGCGCTGCAGTCTATCTATGCCAAATGAAGCTCTGCAGAGTTACCGTCTTCGAAAAAGTTGGTTGGAATATAAAATGTAAAAATTTTAAATTATCATATTAATTCCAGATTCTGCCACAGAGATGGCGCTGCAGTACATCTTTGTCAAAATCAGCTTTAGAGAGTTGCCGTCAAGAGTTGCGGCAAGATATGGAACTTATCTGATAATGACAATATACAAAAAAAAAACATAATAAGAAACTTTGCTAAAGACAGCATCCCTTCAGCGCTTAATTTGGAAAAGACAGGCTGCAGTGCCATCTACTGCAGCAAGATCTGGAACTATTTCGATAATCCTAAAGACGATAAATGACATACTGACAAACTTTGCCGAAGACAGGCCACTTTACCCTAGCGAAGAAATATGCCAAATTGATAACTAGTTCTAATACCAGGTTATAATTTTTTGATCACTGAATATGTTATCATTTAGGCTGAATAAACAACCAAAATAACAGAATGAATAACAAAAAAACACTCGTTGAATATCATTATAATAACTTATTCTGTTATCATTGAGAACAACTTGATAACAAATCCTGTATTGTGAGCAAATTTATTAAAATAGTAACAAATTATGTTATCAATTTGAAATCAAATTTTCATGCTAATAACTGAACATTTTTTATGAATAAAGACAGCAAAATTTCTTGGTCAAATATGCTGGAAATATTTATAGTTTTACAATTAAACTTATAAAGTTTATAAAAACTAGTGTGTTCAAAATGATAACATAAAGGGTGATACGGTCAAAATTTGGTCAAGGGAAAACGCGTGTAAATCAGTGTGAAATCGTTTATTTAAAAAATCAAATTAAATTTCTTTTTCAAGTTCAATTAGTATAAAATTCAGGAAAAATATTCAGTTAGGCTTCCGCTTTTCCAAATCCGAATTGCCGGGCCTTACGCTGACCCCTGCCATCAGATTTTGTACAGCGCACCTTGTCCACCTTCTTCGCCGCAGAAAGCAGTTGTGCATGAACTGCTGCTCGTCATAGCAGTTTTTGGTCTTCTTTAGGTTCCGCTTGACAATAGCCAGTATTTCTCAATTGGGTGGAGCTCTGGCGTGTTGGGAGGTTCTTGTCCTTGGGAACCACCTGCGTTGTTGGCGGCGTACCACTCCATAGCGCTTTTTACCGTAATGGCAAGATGCAAATCCGGCCAAAACAGTACGGAACAACCGTGTTTCTTCAGGAAAGGCAGCAGACGTTTATTCAAACACTGAAGGGATTAAAAATGTAATTGACAACGTATAAATGGAGATTTTATTTTTAGCTTTTGCAACTATTTACAGCGTGCGGCAGAAAATAATGCGAAAATTTGATCTAGGGTATGTGTCCCTTGACTCAGCCTAATACGCAACAATCGATTACATTTTTCATTATAACTCATAAAGTATTTGAGCTAGAAACAAAATTTAACTTGCTATTACTTTCCTAAGCTATGTTTAATAAGCCATCTGGTAGTATGTATCACGAAAAGCTACACAGCTCGTTTTATCAAGTCAGAAACTTTCGAGGGATATGGATGTTATGTCGGTCTATGTGTACCAAATTGGGTCTAATCATGGATGCAAATTTGTCCCATTCGATTGATTTTTTTATAAAATGCAATTTTCGTACGGGTTTCTTCCTGATTATATGATTCAAAGCGTTTACAGCTGTATTTGCTCTACTCAATCAACAATTTCACAAATGAAACTATACTTAAACTGCTAAGAAACACTTAAGTGATTTTAATGTATGATTTAGCGGTCATTCGACAATCAAAACATTATAATTCACTCTACACAGATTTTGTTCCTTTAATGTGTGCTAAGATAAGCCATACGAACAACATTCAACCTGAACTCAGACATTTTTTTTGTAAATGTTACCAATAACAACAATTTTACTACGCTTTTCATACAACAGGCCATAGTTGGGAACATAGAAAAAAATATGTCCCTAACATTGGGTCCATCGTTTGCTTGTTAAATCATTGTTATTTTACCAATGTGACCTGTTAGTTTATAACATGTGACTAAATTCTGTACATCTTGGCTGCATTATTCGGTTTATAGGTTCAGTTTCGGCAAATTTATATCGTTCGAAGATCGTATAGATAATCTGTTCAGCTTAACCAGTAAAGTCAGGGTGTCTAAAAAGTCAAGGAAATCGAAAACTAAGCGGAAGTGAACTATTATACATTGATTATTAAGGTGTCAATTGCTTTGAAATACATCGGTCATGCTGATAACAACATGATTTCGTTGATTATCGAAGAAATAATGACATATTTGGTACATAGGCTGAATCAAGGAGCTAGGCTAACATTACATCCCGTTACCCTATTTCTTTCAAATCCCATTTTCAACTAATTCAAGCAATATCAACATTTTCGAGTGCAGTTATCTTTATAAAGTCTTTTTAAACAAATTTATGCAATGTCTCCTCCATTTTTATTAATAACAGCCTCGAGCCGACGCCGGAAGCCAGAGCATGCCTTTCGGACGACTGGAATGCTAGGGGGCCACAAATCCTTCGGCCAAAACTTCATGTTATCGTTCAACCATTGTTGGGTTCGATTGGACGTGTGACACGGCCCTCCATCCTGCTGTAGGACAACGTTTTGGTCCTCGGAGAACTTGGCCTTCACCCAGGGAAGCACTTGGTCCTTTCAAATACCGATGTACACCTCGGTATTGATTTTAACTCCAGTATCAATGAAAACAGGCGCATTTTCAAACCGTTGGACGCCACCAAGCCAAACTTCATGACACCAGCCGGATGTTTGGTTTGAAATTTGAATTTCACTTTTTCCGGAACGGTCTCCATTTTCTGCGGTGAAATGAACCGGTCCGTGCGGCTGTTGACCACAGCATCGATGCTGAAAAGCTTTTCGTCGGAGAACAGGATTATCCTTTTTGCCTTCTTCAACAAGGAATATAATCTCTTGGAACGAGTCACTCGTAGTTCCTAGACCCGGTCCGTAATCAAGTGGCGTTTCACTCTGGCTCTGGAAGATGCATGCAGGTCTTCTTTGATGATTCTCCGCATGTATTTCTCCGAAATATTGGCTTCCTTTGCAAGTTTTCTTATGGAACGCACTGGGTTGCGAGCAATTTTTGCACGGACCGATTTGATCACGTTCGGCGTGCGTGCAAAGCGCGGACGTCCGCTTCCCGGCTTCCGCTGCTTGGGACCATCCTGCAGGGACTTTATCATGCGGTAAACTGTTGCCAAATGGCCCTCTACAATCTTGGCTATCTCTTTCGGGTTCTTCTGGGCGAGCACTTCTTTCGCGAACATTTTGACGAATTTGTAATAAAACAAATAGAATGTTTGGAAGCAGCACTTGAACGTAAACATAAACAAATACACTTTCGACAGAAATTAGTCACTAGCTACACGAATTAACCCAATACTCAAGTTTGAACATTTTCGCATTATTTTCTGCCGCACCCTGTAGAACATCATTAAAATTTAGACATTAGCATATCGAATCGGAATGGTGGACGAACAAGTTGATTCAGTTCTAGGTTTCAGTGATAAACCCAGAACAAAAGTATATACTTAGTTCTCACTGAATTCTTCATTTTAGCATACATCTATTTTTTTAAATAATTTAAGATGGTTGTAGAAAAATTGCCCCGGATTTCAACCGATCGTAGAATTTCGAAATTTAACCTAAGAGTCGATTGTGCATAAAATGTGAAAGGTTCTGGTTTCAAAAATCAATTGAAAGGAAAAAGAACTGGTTCCGGTAACATTGTCCCGGGAATCTGCTACATAGGGAAGGAAGTTTTAGTTTCCATGTGTTAACAGAAACGCATATAAAACATTTCAGACGCATTGTAGAGAATTGACATTTTTAGCAAACTTTTTCAGTGCGTAACGAATCGTCTTTTGATATTATCATACAAGTTCCAAGGCGTGCTGCAAAGGTGGCGCTGCAGTCTATCTATGCCAAATGAAGCTCTGCAGAGTTACCGTCTTCGAAAAAGTTGGTTGGAATATAAAATGTAGTAATTTTATATTATCATATTAATTCCAGATTCTGCCACAGAGATGGCGCTGCAGTACATCTTTGTCAAAATCAGCTTTAGAGAGTTGCCGTCAAGAGTTGCGGCAAGATATGGAACTTATCTGATAATGACAATATACAAAAAAAAAACATAATAAGAAACTTTGCTAAAGACGGCATCCCTTCAGCGCTTAATTTGGAAAAGACAGGCTGCAGTGCCATCTCTGCAGCAAGATCTGGAACTATTTCGATAATCCTAAAAGACGATAAATGACATACTGACAAACTTTGCCGAAGACAGGCCACTTTACCCTAGCGAAGAAATATACCAAATTGATAACTAGTTCTAATACCAGGTTATAATTTTTTGATCACTGAATATGTTATCATTTAGGCTGAATAAACAACCAAAATAACAGAATGAATAACAAAAAAACACTCGTTGAATATCATTATAATAACTTATTCTGTTATCATTGAGAACAACTTGATAACAAATCCTGTATTGTAAGCAAATTTATTAAAATAGTAACAAATTATGTTATCAATTTGAAATCAAATTTTCATGCTAATAACTGAACATTTTTTATGAATAAAAGCAAAATTTCTTGGTCAAATATGCTGGAAATATTTATAGTTTTACAATTAAACTTATAAAGTTTATAAAAACTAGTGTGTTCAAAATGATAACATAAAGGGTGATACGGTCAAAATTTGGTCAAGGGAAAACGCGTGTAAATCGGTGAAATCGTTTATTTAAAAAATCAAATTAAATTTCTTTTTCAAGTTCAATTAGTATAAAATTCAGGAAAAATATTCAGTTAGGCTTCCGCTTTTCCAAATCCGAATTGCCGGGCCTTACGCTTGACCCCTGCCATCAGATTTTGTACAGCCACCTTGTCCACCTTCTTCGCCGCAGAAAGCCAGTTTGCCTTGAACTGCTGCTCGTCCTTAGCAGTTTTTTTGGTCTTCTTTAGGTTCCGCTTGACAATAGCCCAGTATTTCTCAATTGGGTGGAGCTCTGGCGTGTTGGGAGGTTCTTGTCCTTGGGAACCACCTGCACGTTGTTGGCGGCGTACCACTCCATGGCCTTTTACCGTAATGGCAAGATGCCAAATCCGGCCAAAACAGTACGGAACAACCGTGTTTCTTCAGGAAAGGCAGCAGACGTTTATTCAAACACTCTTTCACGTAAATTTCTTGGTTGACAGTCCCGGAAGCTATGAAAATGCTGCTTTTCAAGCCACAGGTACAGATGGCTTGCCAAACCAGATATTTCTTTGCGAACTTTGACAGTTTCGTGTGCTTGAAAATATCTGCTACCTTTCCCCTTCCTTTTGCCGTATAAAACTCCTGTCCCGGAAGCTGCTTGTAGTCGGCTTTGACGTAGGTTTCGTCGTCCATAACCACGCAGTCAAACTTCGTCAGCATCGTCGTGTACAGCCTCCGGGATCGCGCTTTGGCCGTCGTATTTTGTTTATCATCGCGATTTGGAGTCACTACCTTCTTGTAAGTCGATAGTCCGGCTCGTTTTTTGGCTCGATGCACGGTTGTAGACGATACACCCAGCTTATTTGCGGCATCTCGGAGAGATAGGCTAGGGTTTCGCTTGAAACTACCGGCAACTCTCTTTGTCGTCTCAGCGGCTTCCGGTTTTCGATTTCCCCCCGATCCAGACTTCCTGGCTGTCGACAAACGTTCCCCAAACACTTTAATTACATTTGTAACGGTTGGTTTGGCAACTTTTAGCGATTTTGCCAACTTTGCGTGCGAGTAGCTCGGATTTTCGCGATGCGCGAGCAAAATTTTGATACGCTGCTCTTCTTGCTTGGACGGCATTTTGACAACTGAAGAGTGAATTCCAAAATCAAAATAGGAGCAACATTCTACACACACACACCTTCAAAATGAGGGGTGTTCAGGTTTTTTAAATGCAAAATTGAAAGAAATACGTCAAGTTGATATTGACTAAATTTTGACCGTATCGCCCTTAATGATAACAAAATTTGCCAATGGTGATAACTAAATTTGTTATGCGATAACAGCGACAATGAAAACGATAACTGGGAGAACAGAACTTGTTACTTATATGATATCAGCTTGTTATTTTTCTTTGCTAGGGTTGTCATATGTGTCAGTTTTTTTTTATACCCGAGGAAGGTTAACATTAGCAGTTCTTTCGAAGGAAAACACAATGCCACTCTGAAAAACTGACCAAGTTTGAAGGAAAAAATATTGAGTTTTGGATGGTCCTGCAGAGTAAATTTTACCGATTTTTCGATACAAACTCATAGTAGCAACTAGGATATACGTAACGACGTGACGCATGACTATAGTCGGTTGAGTCGCATCAGTACCGAATTGAAGTAAAAACATACCAATAATCAAAGTACGCATGCTTCGAGTAATTCATTTCGTCAATTGACGCAAGTATTTGCTTAAAATCAAATGAACTGATGAACAGAAATGAACTGATGAAAATGTTCCACAGACAAGTCATGTTTGACAGGTTGTTTCATTGTGACTCGATAGCAAGAAAATAGAATATGTACGTGAAAATGATTTTGCTCGATTCTAAACGGTTGTTTAGGAAGTTCATTTTCCTTTTTATGCGCCGTTAAGGTTGAACCCTGGTCGTTATAATTCCGTCGCGCACAAGAATCTTTCCCTCAAACCGAAGTTTTCAACCTTCGTGTACTTTTCCCTAAACACATAAAATTGCAGGTGTTATTGCTCCAAAGCCACTAAACAAAACTTGTCCCCTCTCAAAACACATCACCCGATCCGGCAAAAACAAGTTCTCGCTATCTTGATCGCATGCATAAGTAACTATTCTTTCGCAAAGATCCCTCAAAAGGCCCAAGATTTTAAACTTCGAGCGCCGAGCTGACCGCAACATCTTCGTTTAGCAATTAACTATTGCATCCACTTTACCATACATGGCTGTAATGATGATTTCCATCATGCAGAAGTTCCCGCAGCATCTACCTATTTGGCGAATGAAAAAAGATGCTGCATCATACCGATTTGCGACTCGTGTCGTTCTGCTTAATCTCTCGACGACCGTCTCCGGTGCGCGGTGATGTGTTTATCCTCCTTCGAAAAAATTAAAATCGAACGTGAAAGGAAACTAGAATTACTGGTTTTCGGCCTTAAAAACCCGTAGTCCAAATTAGCATCAGAAGTTTCTCGTAACTGTCCGTGGATTCGGTTTCGTCCAATTTTGACAAATTGAGAAATTGATTGCGAAATGTAGCGCAGGGTTGTACACAGCAATCTTCCGGTTGATCTCAGACAGGCAGGCGTGTATCAGATTCACGTGGCCGGTCGGTTAGTCGAGCCGGTCCATCTTCTTCCCCCGCTATTGAATGATAATTCGATCGTTCCGACATCTTGGGAATTCGGCCGATGAATCGAGAGAACAATGGCTGCCGGCGACTGATAGATCGGATTCGATATTCATTTCACACTTCGGCTCGTCATTATTTTTGCATCACCCGCTGCTCTACGGGGTAATTAAAAACGAGGATTTGTTGATGTGCTCGGAAAACAATAAATCCGATAGAATGAATGTTGAGTGGCGGCGGTGGTGGGAGGCAATGCAGTCATTATCAAATCAAGATCAGACCGGCGGGGAACGCAGATCCGAATAGAGAAATTATATAATTATATGATGTAGTTTTTTTGTTTTGTTCGAGTGGGCTATCATCTCCGAAGCTTGTTGGAGTTTTAATTGTTCCTCTAGTTAGATTGCATTGCCGACGGGTGAGAATCCCGATAGTTTGGACTTGTAAGAGGATTGAAGTATTTTGGATAAATCGTATGCTATAGTGATTACTTTTTTGATATACATGCAAAAAATGAAGAAGCAAACCTAGAGGTCTTGCGATTCTATTCTTGGGTTCAAATGATGGAATTTTCAAAAATTACAAAAAATGACCCTCAATACTTATGTTTGTTATTGCAACAACAGAACTGAAGTTCTGGGAACACTGCCGTGAAGCATACCATTCAAATAACTTTTCTGCTGGACTAATCGGTGACAGCTGAGCTGACCAGGGATGTCAGATACTGTTTTTCAAAAGTCTGTATGAATCTCATGGAAATGTCTGTATTTGTCTGTATAAGCGTTCTAATTTTTGGTTTTAAGATAAAAAATTTTGAAAATCGTTATTAATCGATACTGACAAACGAGTAGAGGTGAGATTATGTTTTTTAAATATCGCATAGACAAACATTTAACGTAGAAGAAATTGAAATTTCATGTTTAGTTAAATTTGATGCAAGTGCTCCATGCTTAACTAGTCACTTCTAGTGTATTCGTTGATCAACCAACTCCAACTCGCAGCAGTTATTGGGGATCAGTTCCACAAAGCCAGGGTTCGTCAATTTTTTAAATATCATGGTTCCAAGACAACCCTGTATCGAAAAAATCAATATACTAGTTTCTGTTATCAGCTAGTACACCAGCTTTTCAGATTGAAAAAGTTGATTTAATCGGTTGGCGTTTGGTAAGACGTGGTTGATTGCGATCTAGTACATGTGGTTTGATGGATCGATGAAACGCTCATAAACCTTCTTTATTTTTCCATTCTGTTTGGCATCCACTAATGTATCGCGAAAACTGAAATGTTCTTTTTAGATTTCTAGCTTCAAAAACACGCTTAACAACTTGTTCGAAAGAAAGCCATCGGGTCGCAGGCGGATGTAACATGTTTACACACTGAAAATTAATTTTAGTTTATATTTCGAAATCGAAGGTGGAACTAACAAATCTATTGGTTGTTTTCTGCAACGAAACTGATTTGTACTATTAATTAAGCGACCTTCGTAGTAAATGGCACACGTGCAACTGTCAAAAGCACAATGCATTTATTGCAACAGAAAGAATATTCGTGCATTGTACGAACACAATAAAAAGAGCTACGAATATTTTGTTTCAAATTGAAAAGAAACGTCTCTCTGGTACTTGCATGAATGACAGACAGAACTACTTTATCGACTCGAAATGTAGTTGAAGAAAAAAGCGCAACCACGTGGAGTTGTTTAGCGTTTTTTCAATGTTTCTGACATGGGATTCGATCCTATATTTTTGGAAAGCGCTGATACTAAATCCGTGGTTGATTTCACTACGCATTTTATCCTTGAAAGGTACTTGGACATACACTCACTCTATCGAATCCCACCGATAAAAAAAAGCATATTTCACTTGAGTCAATTGCCGATGCACGCCAATTTTTGGTCGGCTTCGCAGACGTCTGATATAAACTTTTTATAAGTTCACCGGGTGATCAATATGGAGATGGAAGACTCATATGAGATAATCCATTAACGAATTCTTGGGTTCTTAGACCCCCCTCCTTCATCGTGGTCGCTTGTCAATACACAATGTTTAAATTTTATGTAAAGCGTATATTTTTTTAAAAAAAAAAGCCCCGCCCTCACACTTCCTCTGCAAAATAACCACGTGGTTTACTGACGGTCCATATAGTCTTCGAATAACTGCTCATGGTACTCATGAAGAATTTTATAGCGAGCAGCTCCGAACAGTTCCGCTCATTGAAGTGAGCTAGTTCTTCAGAACCGTTCATTTGCTCTTTTCCTAGCACTGAGCTAATTTGGATCAGCTTATTGAAATTTTTGAAAATAAAAAGTGTATTTATCGTTGAAATATTCGAATCAAATTAGATTTCAAACATTAATTACAATTTACGAAATATGTTTCACGGAAAATCTACTACGTTTCTCACCAACCAGTGGTTTTGCTTTGGAAAAGATCTGTTCACAAGGTACAGCGTTGCAGGAATGCACAACCTTTTCATCATTATCTGATGCCGATGCCGATTTGGGTTCAGCTTGCTGATTTTCATACGAAGTATCAATATTCTTCCGCATTTTGTACACGAGAGCTTGGTTCGTCGCGTTGTAAATCTCCACATCTCCAAAACTTTGCTTCTTAAACCGCGGATTGAGAAAGATTGCTTGAGCGATCAGTTCATTTGCTTCTCTTTCTCCGAACTGGTTGATGAGACTATCTTCCAGTTCATATGCCAAGTTTTCGATATTTGGAGGAAGAGAATCGTTTGAATGCAGTTTGATCCGTTCTCTCATTATGTGGACAAGTATTGAGTTTTAGGTAAGGAATGAGATCCACATTCCTTACC
>JASCZW010014811.1:0-22025 GCA_034211315.2 Aedes japonicus
ATCTCAGTTCAAAGTGCGTGTCTCACGATTAGAAGATTAAATGTGTTTTGGGCTTAATTACCCATTCGGCCTTATGGTATTTCGGTGTCTTCAGTCATGTTATTTTTTTATTTTTTATAAAAGACCGTGCGTACCGCAGTTGCTACTCTGTTACCGATCAGAACTAAGAAGTGTATCGAATATAAGCTATCCACATACATTTGCGTTGTACGCATGTATTTGTGATGGTTTTTTATGCTCTGAACACTGCATGCTGTGCGTTTGACTGTCAGCTTTCTTTTGTTTACTTGTTTGTGCAGTTCAAATTCTACGTTTTCAAAATGTCACGTATTGAAAAGGAAGTGAAAATTAAGGTTCTGGACACATGGCTAAGTGAGAAGGGTATTATTATGCGAAAATTGGCGAAGCGTTTTGGAATTCATCAAGCGAGTGTTAAAACCACCATTAATAAGTTTAGGGAACACTATTCTTTGGATGAGCTACCAGGAAGAGGCAGAAAACCCAGTTCTTCCAACCCGAAACTGGAGCAGAGAGTGGTATCTCTAATCATGAAGAACAAATCAATGTCAATACGCGATTTGGTCAAAAAAGCAGGAACGAGTGTCGGAATGATCCAGCGTATCAAGAGGCGAAACCACCTGAAGACCTACAAGAAGCAGAAAATCTCGAAACAAAGTGCAGAACAGAAGAAGCGAGCAGCAACATGGGCCCGGAAATTGTATTCGCGTCTTTTGCAGCGTCCGGATGCATGTGTTTTGATGGACGATGTAAAGGAACCCTTCCAGGTCCACAATACTTCACTTCCGTCGTTGGGGAGGATGTGAGTGATGGGGACAGGTCGATTCAAGTGGAGAAATTCGGTCGAAACCGGAACTATAAATGCGGAAATCTATCGATCTGAGTGTCTCCAGAAGAGATTGTTGCCTTTATATAAGAAGCATAGTACACCTCCACTGTTTTGGCCGGATTTAGCGTCGGCTCACTATGCCAAAACCACTCTCAATTGGCTTGCGGAAAAGGGTATAGATTTCGTTGAGAAAAATATCAATCCACCAAATTGCCCTCAGCTTCGACCCATCGAACGTTACTGGACAATCGTGAAGAGGGTCTTCAAGAAGACTGGTAAGGCAACATGCAGGAACATGCAGGAGCTCAAAAAAATTTGGGCTCAAGCGTCCAAAAAATGCGATGCAACACTTGTCCGGAACTTGATGAAGAGCATTCGATCCAAAGTTCGAAAATTCGTGAAGGAATAACTTAAATTTCATCCGGTCTTCATTATGTTCAAGTTTAACCTCGTACAATAAAGGATCAATTTTTTGTATGAATAAAATATCGGTTTTGAACATAATTTGAAAGAAAGTTTGTGGATAGCTTATTTTCGATACACTCCTTAGTGTAATTGCACAGAGAACCACTTACATGGAGCTTGGGAGTAGCTTTACCATCTTTCTTCTACAAGTTCACTAGTTCATTCTATTTATAGATCAGTCCTCACGGTCTTTGGGAGGGGGAAGGATGATTAGTTTGACAGTCGTTGGTTAAAGACCGTGTTTACCTCTGCGTCTCCACAATTGTCAAGGGAAGGATAGATATGTGTTAGTGAGGCAGGTTATTTATATATCATGGATTCACTGTGGTGTGGTGAGTGATGCGATCGATCAATGAAAGCGCAGTACACTGCTTTTTATTTTAAATCTAGTGGTGATAGAAAGAAGCAGTTGACAAATAGCAAGGAAAGGGACGGGCCTGGGATTGAACTCCCGACCATCTGCTCAGAAAGCAAAACGGGTAACCACATACAGCCCTCAGCCTCTGAGACGTGCACACGTATTCTCGATTGCGCTTACCACGAGTGAAACAGTTACAAAAGTTCGGTTTTTTATTTTCGCTGTGCCGCGTCGCGAGTAGTGTTCCGCGATGAGGCGTGAAAACACCTTCAAGATAGACTATTCGAAGTTCGCCGTTAAGCCGTCGGTCGAAAAACTCTATGGTTTTTGTCGTACGGTTCTCGGATTGAAGCGAGAAGAAATCAAACGCCTCCAGCCCCACAGAGGGGGAGCATGTGCGTATGTCAAAGTTAGCGACTTGGCACTCGCACAGAAAATCGTTTGCGAACATGACGGGAAGCATGAAGTGGATTGTGGTGACGGGAAGAAACATAAGCTTCGCATTACGCTTGAAGATGGAAGTGTTGAAGTGCGGGTTTACGATCTTCCCGAAGATGTGCCTGAAGATAAGGTCACTGTCTTCTTATCCGCGTTCGGGAAGTGCTTTCGATTCGTGAAGTTATGTGGGACGAAAGTAACGAAAATGAAGGCATACCACTCGGTATATGGTCTGTCCGTATGCTAATAGCGCGAAACGTCGACTCGTGGGTCTCCATCGAGGGAGAAGAAGCGCATATTGCCTACAAGGACAACTACAAACCTGCCGCTACTGCAAAGAGCAGGCACACTCGGGCATATCATGTGTCCAAAACAAGAAGCTATTGTTCCAAAGAGCTACGCGATTGTGGCGAAGCAAACTGGGCAGAGCAATAGGTCAACAACCGGTCAACAACCTAGACCTAGACCAGCTGGTGCAAAGCCACTGACCGCGAAACCAACCGCTCCAATTTCTTCTACTCCTCTACCAACACCACCACCGCTCGCATCGGGCGTTTTTCCCAGGCTACCACAGCCCACGGGCCAGAGCGTGTTCCCTTGCCCGAAAACGAACACAAGCTACCCAGCCAGCTGCTAGTGTGGCGACCACACACTCGCAACCACACTCAGGACAAAGTTCTTCAACGTCGTTCCTAGCACTACCGCAAGCTGTGGTATCTCTGGATGACGTTTTCAAAAAACCGAACACTACAACGGAATCGCAAAGCACGAGCGGCAACGGCAACGGCAACGAATCTGATTCCTCCACTTCCACGAGCAGCAGACGAAGCAGACGACGACCAGCAGGCAAAAAGGCCCGCCGGGATGACGTAGTAGACGGGACGGGAGAGGAAGAACTTCCCTAAAATGGCTAACACGTCCTACAACATCTCGTCGATTAACATCGGCACCATCACAAACCCTACTAAAATAAATGCGCTTCGAACCTTCATCAACAGCCAAAGCCTCGATATCGTGTGTCTACAGGAGGTTGAAAGTGAAGAGCTCTCCTTGCCTGGCTTTGTCATCTTCTTCAACGTAGATCACACGAGAAGGGGTACAGCTATTGCTCTGAAGGAACACATCCAGGCCACTCACATCGAGAGAAGTTTGGATGGCCGTTTGATTGCAATGCGAGTACAAGATACGACGATCTGTAATGTCTACGCTCCCTCCGGCTCTTCGCAACGCGCTGCGCGTGAAACATTTTTCAATGGAACGCTAGCGTACTACCTTCGCCACAACACTCCACACGTCATTCTGGCCGGCGACTTTAACTGCGTACTTCGAGCATGCGATTCGAGTAGCCCAAACACGAGCCCCGCCCTTAAAACAGCCATCCAACAACTACAGCTCCACGATGTGTGGGAAAAACTATGTCCACGTGATTCAGGTTTCACATACGTCTGCCGAAATGCACAGTCGCGCCTCGATCGCATCTATGTGAGCAGCAGTCTGTGCGACAACCTACGAGCAGCGCAAACCCATGTCTGCTCGTTCACCGACCACAAAGCGATAACGCTCCGAATTTGCCTCCCCACCTCGGACACGAGCATGGCCGTGGTTTTTGGTCCCTTCGTCCCCACCTTCTGACCGACGAAAACGTTGAGGAGTTCCGATATAAGTGGCAATATTGGACCCGGCAGCGCAGAAACTATGGCTCATGGATCGAATGGTGGATTTCGTTTACGAAACCAAAAATTCAATCGTTCTTCAAGTGGAAATCTCGAATTGTCTTCAATGAATTTCATAATGAGCACCAGCATCTCTATGGACAGCTAAGGGTAGCATACGACGGGTACTACCAGCACCCAGAATTGATAACAACAATTAACCGGCTGAAAGGCGAAATGTTGGCGCTTCAACGAAGATTTTCGCACACGTTCATGCGAATAAATGAAACATACGTGGCTGGAGAACCCATCTCAATCTTCCAGTTGGGAGAGAGGCGAAGGAAGAGGACCGTCATCAAACAGTTGCAGACAGAACAGGATGAAACAATAACAGAGGCACGTGCGATCGAAACACACTGCGTCGACTATTTCTCAACTCTCTACTCGGCCGAGGCAATAGAAGAGAACGACAACAGTTTCGTCTAGCGATCGAATAATCCCACCAGATGACCCCTAAACGATGATTGCACGAACCCGATCACGACGGATGAAATTTGGGCAGCAATCAAAGAGAGTGCTCCCCGAAAGTCCCCTGGATCTGATGGGATTCCTAGGGAGTTCTATCTCCGCGTATTCGACGTCATCCACCGAGAGCTAAACCTGATGCTAAATGAGGTTCTCTGCGGAAATCTCCCACCACAGTTCGTGGAAGGCATTATAGTGTTAGTCAAGAAGAGAAACAGCGACAGGACAGCACACTCATATCGACCAATCTCACTACTCAACTGCGACTACAAACTTCTTCTCCCGCATTCTCAAAACCCGGTTGGAGCGAGTAATGCGAGATCATCACATTTTGAGTGACGGGCAGAAATGTGCGAACTCAGAGCGCAACATCTTTCAAGCCACTCTTGCTCGGAAAGATCGGATTGCCTATTTGCGTCACCACCGCTTCCCAGCGAAACTCCTGAGTTACGACTACATGCAGGCATTCGATGAGAGTGCCATACTCGTACACATTCGCAAGAATGACTGAAGTGGGTTCAACCCGAATCTCATCACTCTTCTCGCACGCATCGCCAGCCGGTCCACCCCTCACGGCTATTGATCAATAGGAATCTGTCTCGATCATTTGAGATCCAACGCTCGGTACGACAAGGGGACCCCTTTCAATGCATCTTTTCGTTCTTTACCTGCATCCACTGGTATATAGGCTCGAGAGAATTTGCGACTGCGTGTGTGTGTATGCGGACGATGTGACGTGTATTATTTCAACAACGGAGCAATTCAGACGCATTAATGAACTGTTTAGCCGATTTGAGAGAGCTGCTGGCGCAAAATTGAATTTGCGTAAAACTGTTGCTGTCAATGTCGGGTTTTGCGAAGGCAACACAATCAACACCCCCGGGCTGCAAACAGTTAATGTTGTTAAAATCTTGGGTGTCGTCTTTGCAGAACTCGATACGGCTGATGACAACGTTGAACTGGAATGCGCAAGTGGGGAAGTTTGCGCACCAAGTGTGGTTACATTCCCAGCGCATGCTGACTCTGCACCAGAAAGTAATTCTTCTTAATACGTTCGCCACATCCAGGATATGGTATCTTGCGTCAATTCTACCACCGTTGGCAGTACATACAGCCAAAATAACAGCAACAATGGGAACGTTCACTTGGAGAGAGGATGATAGGACGTGTACCAATGATGCAACTCTGCACGCAGCAGGAAGTAATGGAGGGCTGAAGCTGCAACTTCCGGCAGCTTAAATTCCTAAGTCGCTCGCAATCCAATCGACATCTGCAAGAGATCGAAATTGCCATCTAATACTCAATCTAATCTAATCTATATCTAATACAAACACAAGTCAGTACGAGAAAGCATCGCTGGAAATAATTGAGATAGATGACGCCCAATTATTTTTTTGTCTACTATTGAGGACTTGCAGCAATATCAAGGACATGATTACAAGCATCGAAACGACATTGATGCCTCACTGCGTTGCATTAACCGCAGAGATGATTTTCAAAAAATGAGTTGAATTCAAATGATGCAGATTTGAACCTACAACGCATTTTTGACATCTACAGGGAAGGAAGGATGCGTGGACATACCGTACCATACGCTCCGTGGTTAAAATAATAAAATAATATTCAAATAAATCCGAATAATGATAAAAACGGTGATGATAGTGATAAAAATTTGAGAATCAACATGGAATGTTATGTAGAATATTATATAAAATCATAGTGAAGGGATTTTCTTATGGAAAATGATAACAACAATTACACATATCTGCAGATTGTGTGTACCGCTGCAATTGGTAGAATAATTTGCGTATCTATTATGAGCCTATAAATTTAGCAATGTATGATAGCTACAAGAACACAAAAATTATAAAATTACTTCTTCAAAGCTTGAAACTCCATGGATGACCTGAAGTTATGCTAAAATAGTATATCCAAAATGTCGATGTACTGTTCCATTTTCATGCATACACTAGTTGATCACCAATCTAATCTAATCTAATTCAATGGAAACGTATGCCAGTTCGAGAAAGCATCTTGGATGAAACTGGGCTATATGATGTCGACTTATTTTTGCTTTCAATATTGGTGCCTGCAGCATGTCAATGACTCAAAACAGGCGACAAAGACATCTGCAAGAGATCGAATCCATTCCTTTTTATAGATCCTTTCTTTTCCACGCAAATCCTCGCCCACCTATCTCAATAGATTTTCCAGACCTTAGACAAATCCTTTCAAATTTATCCGAAATCCACCTCCAAATACAACAAAACCCCTCCGCCGATCTAATCCACCAGTACTTCATCCAGCAAACCGAACTGCCAAGGGTAGAACGCAACAATCCGGCTCCTGACTGGCCACACGCGTGGCGAAACATTGGTTCGAGGAAGCTTTCTTCAGAACAGCGGACGAAACTTTACTTGCTGATGAACGAGAAGATTGAGCACCGCAAAATGCTTTTCGTCATGCGGCGAGTAGAAAACGAGAACTGCACACATTGTGGAAACCGCACAGTGGAAACGCTCCTCCACAAGTTTCATGAATGCGCTCGCGTCGGCCCGACTTGGACGGTTCTTCAGCAGAGAATTACAGGAATCTTGGGTGGATGGAGACGACTATCCTTTGAGGACTTAGTAAAACCCTCCTTGCCAGGAGTAGACAGGAGAAAACGAGTGGAAGTGCTTAAAATTTTCATTAAATTCATCTGCTTTGTATGCGAAAGTAATGATAGAATTGAGCTAGACGCACTGAAATTTTACCTAGATCTAGAATAACAAATTGTAAATAGAAATCAAACGACCAGACAAATAAAACTATTATATATATATAAAAAAATAATAAAAAACAAAAAAAAAGGCAGGTTATTTATATATCATGGATTCACTGTGGTGTGGTGAGTGATGCGATCGATCAATGAAAGCGCAGTATACTGCTTTTTATTTTAAATCTAGTGGTGATAGAAAGAAGCAGTTGACAAATAGCAAGGAAAGGGACGGGCCTGGGATTGAACTCCCGACCATCTGCTCAGAAAGCAAAACGGGTAACCACTGAGCTACCCAGCCACGTCAAAATAATTACGAAAATGGCATTTCGGTGTCTTCAGCCATGTTATTGATTGAAAAGTATATCATTTGTACCAAATAAAAACACAATACACTAAGGACACGGGGGATACGTTCCACTTTTACTATGAAACCGTGTAAAAAAAGAATAAATAGAGTCGATAAATTCACATGCATACACATTTTAAACTGATTCGATTTTGTTTGCATGTGTTACCTTTCCATGCAATCATCGAAATACAGTTTTTAAAATTTTGAGTATTTACACCAAAACTTTACACCAGACCTTAGTGTAGTTCAAGACACATTCAAGCTCCTTGGGTAGAAAACAGCAGTGGTCTAATCACCCATTGGTAGCTCATTGTACCAAACACACACGGTGTTCAATAAGTATGAATACAAATTTTCATCATTGTGTAGGTATGCGCCATGTAAATATTCTGGCGATATATTTCGGCTGCTGAAATCTGATGGGGCCAAGCTTTGTCTACACGACCATCAGGCGATACCAATATCCGGTCGTCTGCGTTTGGGGAGGACGCCACGGCCAAAAAGGTGGGAGGGCGTAAAAAGAGCCGCTCATTTTTCGGAACGCTGCGATGTGGAATTCGTTTTTTTCGGACGAGAAATTGATCGTATTGCAGAAGCCGCACAATGTGCAAAATGACCGAGTATTGGCGCCTGAAACCAATATAAACAACCCTCGATTGCAACGTACAGCGTCGGCCAAGTGTAATCAGTAGGCCAAGTTTGTAAATAAAATGTGGTATTGAACATTCAACAAAATTTCTATAACTTGTGGCTTCACGACTAATAAAATTGAACGAAAATTTTGGGTCCGCAAAATGTTTTATTTATTGCATGACTCTGTCAATTGTATCCCAATACACTTAACTCTTCTTCAAATTTTGTTTGACAACTACCCAATATTTACAAGGTTTGGGAATTTCTGTCAAAGTGTGGTCAGGGTCGACCTTTCAGAAAAGGCCGACTTCTGGCCATTAGGCTACAATAGAGCCATTCAGCCCCTATTCCTTGCCACTGCCATTTTGCTCTCACCTTACTTGGTTCAGCCATTCAGCTACCATCCTCAACGTTATCGAGACGGGTAGTCTCTGGCAGTAGATCTACCCTACTCCAACGGAGGATAACCCGCCTGTGGATCCCGAAAGTGAACAACGGTGAGCCGTTTAGCTTCCACATACTGACGCAATCGACTAGATTTCTCCCCGATTGCGGAACTACCATACAATGCCGAAGAGATCACCGGCGTTGGAATGTCGCCTGAGAACGACAACCCGCTACTGCACTCAACCACTCGCTTCTTGATTCTCCCGCCATTTTCGCTGTAGAGCCAACATGATTTGCGTAATGGCTCCGTTGATCGCATTACAAGCACTTTCGTCACGACACATTCTATAGACGACGTTAGCTGGGCTGGTATCTGCCCCACTGATGGCAAGCATCTTGCTTCGCAATGGTCAGAATCGTGGGTTGTCATAGACCACGTACTCCGGTGTCTCTTGTGCATATGTGCACACTGGACAAAAGGGTGACGCTACCTGTCCTAATGGATGCAAGCATTGCCTGAAGTAATCATTGCCAGACAGAAACTGCGCCAGGTAGAAGTTTACCTCTCTGTGCTTCCTCTTCATCCAGATCGACAAATCCGGTATGGGCAGGTGCGTACAGCGACCGTTCTCCGACCGTGTCCCAATCTCGTTGCCATTTCGCCATCGACACCTCTCTCACCAGCTTCCGTACTCCTCTGATATTTCTCCGCTGATAATATTCGCGAGAATGATGCCCGGGATCATTTCGGCAATTACGCATACTGCCTCCGATGAAATAGTTAGTTCGATACGCACTAACGACTCATATGGCCATGAGCCTGAACGTACTGTTCAACTTCTCTCGGTTTCGCTTGGTTTCCAGCGCTGCTACGCAGGCTGGACATCCGTATCTCAGTATCGATGATGATACACTTGCCAGTAGACGCTAGGTCCGTAGCTATTCGGCATGATTCTGGCTACTTCATTGATAACGTTCGCTGCCTTCCCACTGCCTTAACGTGGCCGTTAAAATTTAACCGGTCGTCAATCATCACACCCAGATACTTCAGCACACGCGCTTCGAGGCTATGGTAAGCCTTCCGATGACGATTTCTGCTCGCTGTACCGCTTTGCAGTTGCTGACCATCAGCACCTCCGTTTTGTGGTGGGCTATCTGCAGCTTTGACCTCTGCATGTTTCGCCTTTCACTGATAATACGATGTCATCCGCAAAGCCAACGATCACTACGCCTTTGAGAAGCTTCAGCGTTAGCACACCGTTGTACGTCCCGTTTCAAAGTGTTGGGCTCAGGATGGAACCTTGTAGAGCTCCCGCCGTAATGTTTACCGATTTCCGCCTCACGGAGGTCTCGTAGATCAGCACCCAGTTCTGAAAGTTACTCTTCAGAATTCTGCACAGGTAATCAGGGACCCTCATTCTGTGCAGCGACTCGGCTATTGAAGGCGTTCTTAACGTCGATCGTTACAACAGCGCAATATCGGTCGCCTCTCCGCTTCGGTTTGGACACCTTTACGGCTGTCTCGACCACTGTCCGAATGGCATCCACTGTGGACTTCCCTTTCCGGAAACCGAATTGCATCCTCGATAGCCCGTGCTCGCAGTCAGTAAATTTCGTCAGCCTGTTGAGGGTGTTCCTCTCCAGAAATTTCCCGAGCGGATCCAATAGGCTTTCCTGACTTCGGCAATAATACTAATTTCTGTATTTTACAACTGTCCAGGAAATGGCCTTCCTATAGACATTTCTGTAGCGCATCCCACATTTCTGTAGCACATCCCGGAACATTTCCGGGAATTTCTGAATCGCCAATTTCAGAGCCACGTTAGGGATTCCATCCGGTCCGGGTGCCTTCCTCACCTTAAGCCCTTTCGTCACCGCCACGAGCTCCTCGTTCGAGACTTGTATTCCCTCAACATTACTTCTCTCTTCCTCGCCGTCAGTGTACGTGGCCACGTCGTTGGAACGTGCTTTGGGAAAAAGGAAGGGGATTAGTATAGCACCTGGACGCATCCTCGCAAAAAACTCTAACTTAATAATTGATGTCGGGGTGTCACAATATTACCGCTAATAAACAAAACTAAGCTGATGTTACTCTTCTTCCGGGCGAGGGGGGCAAAAATAAAACAAAATAATTGGGAAATACTACCGACCCTCACACATTTCTGGAGGTAATCGATTGTATTCACTATGTCTTATACAAAGCACGTGGAGATTTTATGATTACACTGTTAGTTTAAGTTAAATACGAATTATTGTTTGATTTTTTTTCACGAAAACAATGCTGCAAAAACAAAACACGTCAATTTCAAAGCACAGCTTGCTGACAATAAATGTGTTTTTTTTAAATGTTGGTGAAAATTGCAGTTAGTGTACATTAACTGTTAGGTTAGAAAGTTCCCGTCAGTACATGAACACAAGAGGTTTCTCACGCTTCGTCGTTTTGTTGTAGATTTTTGTTGCTAGTTGTACTCCAAGTTGGGCTGCTTGGGAATCTCAGTCCTTCATTCTTGTCTTGAAGAGTGTGAAATCGAGGTGTTCGGAACGCACTTGACCTGAGATGAGAATAGGCCTCCAGCGCATTTGCTTCTGGAATCCGGAATCACTTACAGTGTTGCAGCGGCACGGAAAGCCAAAAATTCTACATGGCGACGGCATGAGGAGATGTTCCTACGAAGTTTAAGTTTGCTTTTATGGACAAATTTGTCAAAACAACTGATGATTTGGCAAGGGATATGCAGCTGCGGCGCTAAGACTAAAGTGTTCGTGACGAATAAGACGATGGACTCGACGCTGTACAAGGAAGAATGCCCCAAAAACCGCGTACTACCTTTCTTCAAAGCCCATAAAGGTCCCGTGAAGTTTTGGTCAGATTTGGCGAGTGGCCACTACAGCTGGGAAGTCATCCAGTGGTACCGCGATAATAACGTAGATTTTATCGATAAAAACATAAATCCACCAAACAGCCCGCAGAGATTTTGGGCAATAATGAAGCGGAAGCTTAAGAAAAGTGAAAAAACGGCTCGGGCGTGACTCAGATGGCCAAAATGTAGAACAAATGTACCATGGACCTTGACTCCGGAGGTGTGCAGCGTTTGATGGGAGGAATAAAGTAGAAAGTGCGAATTTTCATTAGAAAAGAAAATAAATGATTTGTATTGATGTTTTTTCCTTAAATTACAGTGAATTTCCTTAATTGTACTTAATTGTACGTCAATCCGTTAGCGAGATACAGATGACTTTATTATTCCGGATTCTAAATGGACATAGCTTTAGTACATTCCATGCATTTGCGTTTCCTCTGAACTCGCCATGAGGTCAGAGCTGCCGGGCACTCAAAACGACAAGTGAGGTGGCGTTTAAGCCATTTGTTTTCAAAACCCCATTTCCCGGAACGCTCTAGTAGACCGATTTTGGCTAGTTGACTTCAGCCAGCTACAACTGTTTAGGAGAGGGTTATTTTAAAAATTGTGGTGAGGATGCTCTTAGAATTGGCCTCAGACAGTCTACTTCTAAACATGACCATGCCGTCTCAAAACCTTAAGAACTATTTAAAATTTCCGTTCAAGGCTTTCTATAGCTTCGCAATCATAAAAATGTAAAATTGTTGAACTTATTGATTTAACGAAAACATCTCTTTCTCAGTATGCCGGCGATATTCTTAACCCTCTCCGTCACATGGTAGTACGGGTAACACAAAACTTTTTGATTCGTCCATTGCTGTTCAATTTATAATTACATTGTCAGTACTTGCCAGCGATTCTCCATTTGTTCAGAATTCCATTCAATAGATATTTTTGAAAATTGAACTGAGTAACTGAATTGAGCCATGCGGACGTCTGGAAATAACGGGGAATGGTCGAAAGGCAGACCAAAATACCAGTAGTTTGAATGTTTTCAATTAAGAGAAAACAACCGCAACACCATTAAAAACAATATCTATTGAAAAACCATTTTGTAAATTATTGATTTCGATAAACCTGGTTTTTGTAGGTACGATGCAACATCTTCTGTTCCATCCATTATCTTTTCAAATCTCAAAATTACCCAAAGTCTTCTGGGAACGAAAGGGTTAAACACATCGCCTTTATTGACGAGTAAGGCCGAAAATAACCTAATGTTCTGCCTCACATGACCATAAAATAGAGACGCTTTTGTCGTGCAACCAGGTAGCTGTCATAAAATTATCGAAATTACCCATTTCACCTAGCCGCTAAACATCGATCGACCGAGCTCATATCATCTTCCAAACGTGACAGCGGCATAATTTATAGCCGTTTAATATTGTTGGCTGGTAGGGTTATCAGGGGCATAACGAGCATTCGCGGTGAAATGTCATTGTGGTTGAAAGTTTTGAACCTAAACAATACTACTTTCTGGTTGTGTATGTGTGTGAATATGGGTGATTGCAATGTGTATTTTCTGTGAAAAAATGCGACTGTATGTGATTTATACAGCCATTATGCAGAGTCACCCACAATTGATACGTTGCGGATGCGTTGACGTAAATTTGACAGAAAACCTATAGGAAAACTGTCAAATTCACGCAAACGCATCCGCAACGTATCAATTGTGGGCCAGCCATGACTCGTTACGGAAAAAACTCAAAATTCGTTTTTTCGGTTACTAAATCATTATCTTTTTAATACTAAATATATCAAACACGTAGTTCTTTGGATATAATTGTTATTCGTTATATTAAAAATGGGCAGCCGCTTAAGCTACCCATTATGCCCCTCATGCCCCTAACCATGTCGTCAGCAGCAGACTAGTCCCCTACCGCGGCTGAATAACAGACCTATTAATATTCCAGTTGCCAATAGAGGTTGTACCCGTCATACCTGCCAGACAACCGACGTACCAACTAACCAATCAACCCGTTTGTTCTTCGCAATCATCGACCCAAATAGCGAACACAACCCAAGTCTCACGGTTTCCCCAGTGACCGAGTTCTTGAAAAGTCAGTCCCATTTCGCTTTCCCGAAATTTTGCTCCATTTCATTCGACACGAATTGCCAGTCGATTTTGGAATGTTTTAAAATTTCAGGCCCGTTCAATTATCCCACATTATCACCATGTTCTGCTTTAAAAAGGGAGAGAAAGAGAGAGAGAGGGAGAGAAAGGTTGTGAAATTTTCCAACCACCGCCTCCTTTTCGCTATACGGCCACAGAATTCAACTCACTTTCTACGAGGAAAAACATTTGAAGTTTACTCAGTATGAGGTTGAGAGAATCTACCGTGGACTTTCGGAAAAATATGCGAGGCTTTAGTCAATCGCGTTCCTGACTCACAAAAGCAAATTGAAACCATAGTCGCGCTGGCTTTTGGGACGATGATGTTTTACCGAAATCCCGGTTCAACTGGTTCGTAAACTATTAACGAAGCCGGTGAAAATTATGCAAATTGAAACCTTTTCCCTCGAACGCGCACGATCTGTGGTATTCAGCAGAAATTTCAATTGCTTTATCTACACGTGGAGCGCAGCTACGCATGGGAAATGTTTTGGACTGAAAACGCTAATGAAGCTTTTAGCGTATCTGACAGTTGGGCTATCGTTAACATTAGGGAAAATTGTGTACGGGTAATTACATGCCCACGATTAATTAATGGGATCAATTAGTCTCGGCTTACAATTTGGGTTATCTTGCGACCAGGGCAGATCACATGGAAAGGATACCTTGTATTGATTTCTATCAAAAAGGTAACATTTCTGTCTACTAAATCTTCTTTGTAAGCTGCATTCTGTATTCAACAAAAAGCTCACTCACTCACTTACTGAGTGATACATTATTTATTCGCACAGATAAGGCCATGTTGCATAATTGATTGCTACAGGTACCGATATCTTTGGGAAGCAGAACCGAGAGACTGGAGATGAATAAACAATGTTCTATCTTGAGTGATTAAACACCTACACTTGAATGACACTTCGTTTTTGTCTGAGCCTGGTTTTAGCATAAATGGTTATTTCCCAGGAGGAAGTGGGATCAGTACGTATTCATCCGGAATGGGAACTTATTTACAGAAACGGCTGATTCATTGTTTGAGTAATGTTGCTTTTTCTTTGGATTGACGGGACATGACGTTGACATAAAATAAAGAGAAAGGAAGTAATAGAAATAGAATAAGACTAAAATGGCAATAGTTCAATCATCGATATTAATCACCCAAACTTCTAGTTTTTGAACATGTCTACACAGTTTGAAAGAATCATTTAATTTTCTACGACATCTAGATGCTAGATTAGGCAAGCATTTCATGCAAATTTATGCAAAATTGTATAAAAACTACAAGTAATTTCGTTGTTTACGCTAACTGTGGGAGCAATTAACCTTGGCGGTACCAACATAGTTTTTGTTACAACATATATTTATTTAATTGACTCTAACTTGGCCCAATATCAACCGAGTTTGGTGTTCTAACCCAGGTAACCAATAAGCATTAGCATAAGCAGTAAATCAACCCTAAATCTGCATTTCAGATACTACAAGCATTATATTAGCATTATATCAGCATCTTAAATGCAATCTGTTGTAAAGTAGCATTTCAAATGCTATTTAAATGCTCGTAGTCTGTAATAAGCATTTCGAATGCAAAATAGCATTAATGAAGCATTATCATAGCATTGCTGTGAAGCAGCCGTATATTGGGCCAAAAAGTGGCATTTATGTTGCATTTAAGGCGACTTAATTGCTTGATAGGCTGCCGTAAAGACGCTTTGGAACTGCTTATTGGTTACCTGTGAAGTTCCATTATATCGGAAATTTCATATTTATTTTAGAACCACAACACGAATTGGATCCGGAATATGGTTCCGGAGACATTCCCGAATCCGTTAAGGTAATAGATTGTTTTTGGGGCGAAGTTATCAAATTTTCGTAAAGCATTTTCTAATTTAAAATGTTTTTTTTTCTGTGTAGAGAAATACATACCCAAACCATGTACCAAAAATCAAAACGAAAAGTTAAACAACCGGGGAGTCATAGCGATGGTTGACGATAATTGGTCCAGGGTGCTCCACCTTAATTCCGTTGAACTGTTTCTTTTTCTAGCAGAATCCAAAGTCATGAATGATGTTCATACTACTGATACTACTGATCGTAGCTTCGTCTATTTGGTCGAGTTCAAGATGCTGATATTATGCTAAAATAATGCCTGTAGCATCTAAAATGCAGATTAAGAGTTCATTTATTGCATATGCTAAAGCTTATTGCTAACCTGGGTACACTTACCATAAGACGAAGTCTACTTTAAAAATTTAAACATAATTTTTTGCTACATCCAATCAATACAATGCCAAATACGTTCCATTCATTATGTTGCATGAAAAGCGCAAGAAATGCTGTTTATATTTTTAAATTAGCGTTCGTCCTATGGCAAGGGTACCCAGGTAACCAATAAATGCTATAAATACTTATAGCATATGCAGCAAGTGAATCTCAAATCTGCATTTCAGATGTAACAGGCATTATATTAGCATTATATCAGCATCTTGAATGCTATCTGTTGTAAAGTTGGATTTCAAATGCTATTTAAATGCTGGTAGCCTGTTATAAGCATTTCGAATGCAAAATAGCATTACGGAAGAATTATTACAGCATTGCAGTAAAGCAGCCGGGCCAAAAGTGACTTTATTGCTTGAAAAGTTACCTTAAAGACGCTTTGGATCTGCTTATTGGTTACCTGAGTAGACTTTCAAATAAAGCTCAGAAAAATAGCGATCGTAACAAAAAATTGAACCACTTTGAACGTTAATAACTCAATGATTTTTCTATGGATTTTTTAAGATTTTTACACCAATGAGTTGAAAGATTTTGTGACTATAAATAATCGAAAACTATCATTCAGCTTTTATAAATCATACATCTGTTTATACATCAATAACCAACGAATGGGCTCGTTTAAAAAGAGGTAGCACGTGCACAAATCTAACGCAAATTTGATTCGTTTTTGACTTACTTTCGTCAAAAGTGGAGTAACTAAAATTTGAGTAAATGAAGCTGATATGGACAAGTCGGCAAATCAAAAACTTTTACGTTAATCAGATGGATGTTTTTAATTTGTCGGCTAAAGGGTGCTTCGATCAAAATTTGGTCGACTTAAACATAACGCATTTCCCTTCATCGTGCATTAAAAAAATTTGCACACCTCTCAATTTGAAGATGTGTGCGTGTAGTAGCATCATGACTTTATTTTGATTTTGAGATTAGCACTGCAGTTATCAAAATGTCGTCGAAAGAAGACAACCAACGCATTAAAATTTTGCACGTGCATGGCGAAAATCCAAACTACTCTCACGCCAAGTTGGCGAAATTGTTGAACGTGGCTTAATAGACTATTACCAACGTATAAAAAGTGTTTAGTGAACGTTTGATGACAGCCAGGAAAGCTTGCTCGGGGGGAAATCAATAGCCGAAGCCTACAGCGACGGCAAAAAGAATTGCCCGCTGTTTCGAGCGGAACCGCAACCTTTCCATCCGAGGTGTTGCAAAGAAGCTGGGAGTGGCGCCTTCAACCGTGGATAGAGCTAAAAAACGAGCTGGACTGTCGATTTACAAGAAAGTGGTTACTCCAAATCGCGACGATAAACAATACACGTCGGCCAAAGCACGATCGCGAAAGTTGTACACGACGATGCTGACGAAGAGCAACTTGAAGAGCAACGTTTACATTGCGACCGGAACCGTCAATCTGTAAATTTATCTGAGCGAGTGCCTACAAAAACGTCTACTGCCTTCCGTAAAGCGACACAATTGTTCCGTTCTATTTTGGCCGGATTTGGCATCTTGCCTTTACAGAAAAAGGCCATGGAGTGGTGTGCTGCTAATAACGTTCAAGTGGTACCCAAGGACAAGAACCCTCCCAACACGCCAGAGCTCCGCCCAATCGAACAATATTGGGCCATCGTCAAGCGGAACCTTAAGAAGACTCAAAAAGCTGTTGACAGACCCGGCAATTCGCATTCGGTGAAAATCAAGCTGAATATTTCTCCTGTATTCTGTATTAACAGAACTTGAAAAATGAAAAGAATTTGACTTATTAATAAGAATATTGATCGACTAACACACATTACTATTTGACCAAATTTGGATCGGAACACCCTTTAGTTAATCCCAGAAATTTAGTCAAATTTAAAAGGAGATTTTCTTCTCGCTCGTTCTCTTTCAGATCATGCTGGTGGCCAGGTTGCCACGTAATTTTTCGTTCCTATCTTCAAGATTTTTTTTATTTGTTTTTAGCTGCAGGAAATGTTGGCAAAAATCTTTGCTTCAAACTTAGTGTTGAATAGAAACTTTTCAAGTTTCTAAATGTTAACTTCTTTTTTTATAATTGCTATACCTAGTATAAACGGATATACTAGGTTAGTCAAAATGTTTTGAAGGCGGAAATGAAAATATTTTTTTTTTGGAAATCGCTTTTACTCACTTGCTCCCATAAGATCAACACACTTGTTCCAACGATCTTTCAACTTTGTTATCCCATCACGAAAGTGACTTTCTGGAAGGCCGGCAAAAAACTCCCCTACGACGGCTATAACCTTTTCGCTTAATGAAAAATGCTTTCCACGAAGGAATTTATTGAGGTGTGAGAACAGCCAGAAGTCAGAGGTAGCTAAATCTGGCGAACAGGGTGGATGCTGCTACAACTCGTACCCCACTGACCTCAACTGATTTTCGCGATAGTTTTGTAAGCCGTGTTCGAAATTGCTCCATATGCGACACCCATTGTGCAAACAGTTTTTTGAAACCCAAAACTTCAGCCACAATATGCCATGTTGTTCCATGTGAGATGTCTATTGTGTCAGCTATCACATCCACAGTAGATAGATGATCTTCGAATACCATATCCTGTATTTTCGCTACACGGAAAAAAAAAATTCGTGCCCCGATCCGTGAACTGTAGTCATAAATTCGAGAACAAGCTAAAATACACCGTGAAATAAATCACGTTATCATGAACTAAATAATGGTTAAAGGGAAACATCCTGAAAATGTGAACTACCGTGAACCGTTTTCATTTTCGGGAAGGTTTTTTTTCTGTGTATGATTTCTGGTGTTGATGCACTTTTTGGACGTCCTGAGTGTGGATCGTCTTTAACGCGAGGCCATGCTTAAACTCCAAATCCCATCGGTGAACGGTTGGAAATGAAGGAGAAGACTCCTTTAATACTTTCACCATCTCAGCAAAATTTAATCATTGCAAAATATTTGGATTTTTCCATTGTTAAAAATACACTGACACGTCAACTTCAAATGACATGTAAACAAAAACTAAATTGACAGATCGAAATTAAATTTTGAGTACGTTCATATGAAAGATGAAATATTAAAATGGTGTAGAAATTTTGGTATTTCTACTGCTCCATAGATATCGCTTTCAAACCTTTTTGACAATCCTCATCAAAATACATTTATTTTGATTGGCCAGCACAAAGCGGTCTTTTCAAAAGGGCTTAAGTGCAATTATCGATTTCCATACATCAAACTACAGCAAAACGGATCTTCTTGCTACAGGAAAACGGATCATTATACGAGGGATTCATGTTTTCGGGAGAGATCGATCATTGTACTCAAGTCCTTTTGACATGGTAATGAATCATACAGTGTTTGTTTTGATTACTAAAAGTTCAAGGCTACCCGAGCAGGAACAAATAACTTGATAACTGGCCATGGCATTTAAGAGCTCAGATCAATAGGTAAAGTACCTGAGGATAATACCATAAAATTATACGCACAATCTTATGCGAATACCGGAATCGAGGTAAGACAATACCAAAAAAGTACCTCTCATGTATTCCCAGGTATCCAAACTAACAAGTTTTGTAATTCGAGAGATATTAATATTAGGTATTCAATATGACTTGAATGCAAACTTCAAACTACAAAGCGTAGCATGATGTTTTAAATTAGTAACTCTTAATATTTTGTCTTATTCTACAATATTCCTTATCACGAGGTCTCAACTATTAACTATATAAACATAAACCGGAACCGTAAGTCTGACTGGTACATCCCAACAAAATTCTTAAAAAAAGTTGATTTTGGGCAGTTTCTTCTCATACAAAGATAAAGCATTCATAACAACGCATGTTATATTATATTCGATTATATTCTCTCTCTGACCTCTCGCAGTGAAACGTCTCATAATTATTCCATATCACAGCAGCGAGAAATCTGCAATTAAAATACTGCTCTTTTATCATTCGACATTTATCTACCGAAGAAAACGACCGACGAAAAAGACAGAAGTCCGAACAGAATGAAAGGAACCGACTCAGTGTGATGACGCCGATTTTTCGCAAACGCAATAAAAAAAAAGTTAGGTTGATGTCACTACATTATTTGGTTCCGCTTCTTTCCGATTATTACTATCGTTGCCAGTGAGAAGGGTGAACATATCGTTTAGAAAGAAAACCTTACGGGCATTTGTCTTTGAACAGAAATGAGACTACTGCGGCGGAATTAGAGTCTTTTAAAATAGAGTTAATCTTTCTGGGATTGACAAGATTCACTCAATTTTGAGTAAATCAATTTATAGAAAAAATAGTGGAATTCGATTCAATTTAAGATTTAAATTGAGATTTAAATAAAGAGGGTGTCCATGTATTGTAGCATTGTGTCAATTTTTCGGCTGCTGGTACTGTATCAATTGAGGCTGAAGATATGCAGTCTAAGGGCATCTTCAACGGCGATCCAAATCGTGGATTGGATTTATTTTTTTTAGACAAAACGCAAACACATCGCTGCGCCGGTTTTGTAAATTATGTTTTAAACTGGATCTATTTTGCATCATTTTTAAACTGGTATATGTTTTGATCTGTTCTTGCAGCAATTTGGAACAAGAAAAATACCGTTCCAAAACACTACACGCTACTTGATAATACCAGTTATTGAGTAAAATTTCAGAGTGTACTACAAACACTCAATTTTATTGATTATATTCTGAGGTATATTTGTGAGCCGTAAAGTAACCGTGTTTGCTGCGTGCAGCGGAAACGTTGAGCATTTAAAACCCAACTTTCTCCGTCACATGGTAGGGTGCTCATCCGGCAGACCTCATAACTCTTCGTAAAACAACAATTTTCTCTGTTCTAGTGTATGGTTCTTTCTGCTTTCTCTCGGCAAGAACAAATTCACCTTATCAAATTGGAGCGAATTTAATATCGTTGTCTGCGTATTGTCTCGAAGTTCTGGCAGGAGTTAAACTCCTAGAAAATCGGTTTTAGGAGCTCTCGCTCAGGATATCAATTAAATGTGGAGTGCAAAAATTTTGAAGAAATGTTAAGGTTGAACACACAATTTCGATTTATGAGAATTTACCACCACTACATATAATTGGATATGTGTCTTCCGTGCTACGCTCCAGACCGTGCTCACTTCAGCAATAGCATTTCTTCAATTCATTATGATCTTTCCATGAAACAAGCATCTCATGGGATTTCGGAACAACTTCGTTGTATTATAATTCCACGTATTTTTAATGAAAAGTTCCAACACCTCAATTTCGAAAAAAAGGGTTTTTACTGATAGTGTTTTCGATGAAAACTCTAGCGCCTTCCACAAACTTCAGGAACCTTGTTCTGTTTATGTTGCTGGGCTGGCAGCAGTCAACTTCGCATTGGGGATGATTTCCAACATGCCCGCAGACCATTACTTCATCTTCTCGGACGGCCTTTGTTCGATTGAGGCTCTTCGGTCGATGAAATCTAGTAGGCACTCATCTTATTTCCTTTCAAAACTAAGGGAACAGATGAATGTGGCGGTCGAAAGATCATATTTGACCACCTTTGTATGGATCCCATCACATTGCTCAATACCAGGCAATGAGAAGGCAGACTCGCTCGCCAAGGTGGGTGCACAGGGAGGCGATTTGTATGATAGACAAATTTCATATGATGATTTTTTTTTCATTTAGAATAAGAGTACACGTTCGACTTGGCGAATCGATTGGGACACCGGAAATCTTGGACGGCTGTTACATTCCATCATACCTATTGTTTCATTGAAGGCGTGGTTCAAGGACCCGAACGTAAGACATGATTTCAAACGCGTGATGAGTAGGCTTATTAGCAAAGGTTAATACCAAATTTATAAAAAGTGCTAATATCAGATTATCATTGTTGGATATGTTATCATTTAGGCCGAATAAACAGGCAAAATAACACATGAAATAACAAATTAAAAACGTTATGCTCGTTGGATATTACAATATTAACTTGTTTTATTATCATCGAGTTCATTTTGATAACAAATTTTGTGATATGAACAAATTTCTTGAGATAATTTCAAATTTTGTTATCTACATGATATCAAATTCATACACTAATAACTGAAGTAGTGCTTCTGGCGAGAAGCTCAATTTTATAGCCATTACATGTTGGTAAAATTTAGTAACGTGCGTCAAAAATCGTCTTTAAGAATTGATAACAAATGATAACAAAATTTGTCAATGTTGATAACTAAATTTGTTATGCGATAACAGGTGAGTTCAAAACAATATCTCACATAACAAAACTTGTTGTTGTGGACGCTGTGATTTTACGCCCCAAAAAAAAAAAAAAACTTGTTACTAGTTTGATATCAGTTTGTTATTTTACTTTGCTATGGATGTT
>JASCZW010014812.1:0-22066 GCA_034211315.2 Aedes japonicus
TATTTAATAACAATTATTTCTTTGGATGTAATAGTGATAGATCGCATGCCTTATTTGTTACAATTAAATTATGTGTGATCGTTAGGTTTTAACATTTATAGTTAGAACACAAAACAGTTTTCTTTCAAACAAAAAGTTCGGATTCATATAGAAAGTAGTTGGGATCTTCAGCCTAAAACCGAAACCCAAAGCAAAACATCGCTTGAACCCATCAATTTCCACAATTATAAAACAGGACTCTTCCTTAAGGTGAATCGCTGCTCCATGTATTTCTTCCTATCTTTAATCTCTTTAACTTACCTTGCTATTGAAAAATTGATAAATCTCTATTGTTAGTGATTGAACATCGAATCAAACTCTATCAGATTGAATCCTGAAGAGTTTGGGAAAATGGAAGCGGAATTCATCAAGGACAGCATCAAACGACTATTCAACAAACTGGACCGGAAAACTTTGGATTGCTATTCTCTGCACCTGAAGTTAGCCAAGGAGTATCCCGAAAAATTCCAGGAGTTCTTATCCCGAGCCAAGGTAGCAGAAAAATGCGAATCGAATAGGAAACGAACGGTAGAATCACAACAGACTCGGACCACACACACAAGAAGCCACACTTACACCCAGTATACCCACGACACCGGTCCACTCCATTACGGGACTGGTTGTCAACCGATCAATGAACAACTGACTCATCTCAACAAGGGATTAGGATGCGCGGTTACAACCAAGCCCGACGTGGAGACAGCAATTACAAACGGTCTTCCGACATCTTTACAAAACACAGCCAGGGCTATCACCGGCATATATTATTAAGGACGAACAGAAACAAAAACACAACAACGAGAAGGGGAAATTCGCACTCGTTAAGGAACTGTGCGTCAAAGCCAGTTGCTTTCTACCTAAAAGCAGGCAAAGGCAACAGAGTCGTCATCATGGATAAGGAGGACTACGGCAGGCAGATGGCTTCTAAGATCAATAATGGTCCTTATAGGCTGCTTCGAGTAGACCCCCTACCAAACATGGTGAAACACGTGGATAAACCACGGAAGAAGTGTGAAGCAGTACTAAGGGATGCAGCAGTCCGTCCCGATCCTTCTCAGAATTAAAGGCCTCCCGAAAGTCCACAATCCCGGAAACGAAATATGGGAGATTGGATCTGTAGGATCTCCAGCCCATAAGCTAGCCAAATGACTAGTAAACGAATTTCAAAGTATCTCCGAGCATTTCCCAACAAGCTCAGTTCACAACTCTCAAGAATTTGTACAACAGCTACAGTCATCAGGTCATATAAATGGTAATGAAGTAATGGTATCTTTCGACGTCACGGCCCTTTTCCTCCGCGTACCGATCAAGAACGCAATTAACATACTAGAAGATTGGCATTTAAAACAAGGAGATGACACAACATGGAAGCAAAGCTACTACTACAGAACTACTTCACTTTCAGAGGTTCATTCTATAAACAATTAAAAGGAGCCCTTATGGGAAATCCTCAACCCCCTTTCCTCTCTGTGGAACTCTTTATGGCGAATCTAGAAACCATCCTAAAAGGCAAGCGATTACTCCCAAGTCGTTGGTGGAGATACGTCGACGACATCTTCGCCGCAATGCAGGAAACAAGATGACTCTCCTGAATTCCCCGGAAGAAATCAACAACCTCCACAAAGACATTAAGTTCACCATGAAATATGGTGCAAGCGATGGTAAACTTGCACTCGACCTTCTAATAGTGAAAGAATTATTGTCACCATCTCCTTCAGAGTTTGAAATCTTCAGAAAACCCACAAACACCCAGAGAGTCATCCCGTGGGGGCGGCTCAAAGCAGGATCTGTTCTCCTCGTTAGGAGCGGCTGTATCCGAGTGGCTTTCATCATCACGTGTTGATTGAAGTCCAATGCTTTCTCGCAGCATCTCAAACTTCGGCTAGCATTTCTTCGGATGAACAATAGATAACGTTGATCTGTTTGTGCTCGGAAGGATCTTTAGCCAAACCAGAACTTAGCAGCAGTGCGTCTACGTGTGGTCGAACGTTTTCCGCTGGTTTGGCTGAGTGGGTTAATGCAACTCTGGTAGTCCTCAAAGATGCATACAGGTTTCTAAATCAGTTCACTCTCAGAAATCTCGCATCAACTTCTTCAGTCATCATAGTTGCCGGCAGCATTCTGCTTCACGGCTGTTTTCTTGCGCATCACGATATAAGTCCACCACCAAGGCGAAACCGGTATCCAGAGTTAGATTTTCCGTCAGTAACGTTTCCGGCATCGGTAAAGCCTTCAGGTAGGTGTGTCCTTTTTGCCTCTGTCCAATCGGCATCTGTCGGGTTGCTAACGCGGCGTCCAAGCATTGTAGCGGTGATTACAATATCTGGTCGGTCATGGATTGATAAAGCAGACCGCCAACAAGACTCTGATTCTTATCATTAGCCGGTAGCTGTTTAACCCCTCCTTCTGCTGAATATATTCCGGATCCATTGGGATAAGCGATGCTTTAAGTTAGCGCTCAACTTCCGAGCCGATCAGTTGATTTTTTGGAGCAAATTTCGGAAGTCTTTCACGTCGCCCTTTCGCCCGAAGCAAATTCTCATTGCACTATCGAAACCCTCCGCAATGCACGCTGTCATCCAACTATCGCCTGTTTCAATCCCGACCGGCACCATAGTTTCGCAACGCAAAACCAATGGCGGCAACGAAACAGATGGGTAACTCACAATCATCTCTTGCCTCGAAGAGCAGCCGACGCTCGCGCGTAGACAGCCACCGGATAAGAAATACGAACCTCTGATGAAGACAAATTTGCAAAAAAGTCTACGCCCTTGCGAGCGGCCTTTTGGCATTTAACCGGAACATTCGCCATGGCGGACGAAAACATGCGTTGCAATGTTTTTAAGATCTTTCTTCGTTTTATTTAGCAATTCCTCCTAAGTTTTCGGAGAAAATTGTTGGAGTAGATCTTACGCTTCAGGTGGGCCCAGAAATACGCTGACTTGGGTATCACATCGATATTCAGCCGCTCCATCTCCTCCAATGATTGCTTCGAGTTGTGGTCCGACGCTAGATCCGACCAGAACATCGCGTCTTCACCCTTATGGTATTTCTTGACGAACGACGCAACTTCCAGCAGGCATTTCGTACTATAACTTCCTGACATGTATGTTCATGTTCGCTATGTACTTTTGCACTGTTTGGCCGGTTGAACCGACCTCCCAGCCAAGCGCACGCAACGGTATAGCCACTTTTCCCTTGGTCTTCTTCTTCAGCATCCTTTGGGGCTGATTGTCGCTCAGGGTCGTCGGCCGTTCGGAACCGGGCTTTCTTTCGATGCTCTGATTGTTGTCTAATAGTGCCAAGATTTTGTAGATGCCGGAACGGGCCCATCCGGCGTCCACAAAATGCCGCACGATGTCCATTTTCGACGCGGCGGGGTACCGTTCTTTGAACGCGCACATTTCTGAACGTAGTAGCTTCACTGTTTTTGCCATCACGGTTAGAGTTTGACTGATAGAGCTGTCAAATTATGTCAGCTGGCTCATGGGTTACTATGATTGATGCTGCATGGGTAGTTTTGTCAGTGCGGGTGAAGGTAAATCCATGCAAAATCGGCAATTTTTGCAATTTTTTTAAAAATGCAAATGTTACATCAGTTGTAATATCGAAACCATCAATATAAACCACATCACCAACCAAATCAAGCTAAACGCCCTCCGCACGTTCGTTCTTACTATGGAGCTGGCTATTGTTTTTCTGCAGGTGGTTGAAAACGGACAGCTCGTCCTGCCGGCTATTACGTTGTCTACAATTTCGATCATGTGAGGTAAAGAACAGCAATTGCTCTAAATGAACACATTAAATTCTTCCATGTGGAGAAGAGCCTGGCCGGGAGATTGGCCGCCTTGATGTGATGTGTTTACCGAATAAGTGATGTGTATGCCCCATCAAGTTCCATTCTTCGTGCCCACCGAGAGCGGTTTTTTACCAATCACACCATCACCACAGGCGATTTCAACTGCGTGATTCGTCCGTGCGATGGGGCAGGATAAAACTCGAGTCCTGTTGTGCGAGCTACCGTTCAACAGCTACAATTACCTGACGTGTAGCCACTGCTTCGTCCACGGGAGATGGAATACACGTACATCACACTCGACTCAGCTCTTCGTCCAGGCTCGATCGTATCGATGTTAGCGCTGATCTTCGAGAATTGCTGCCCATATGTGCTGCTTCTTGGACCACAAAGCCGTCTCCGTGAGAATTTGCCTTCCTCTCCCTGACAGCGCGTTTAGTCGTGGTTTTGACCCCTCTATCCCCAGTTCCTAACCGCAGAAAATATCGAAGAATTCCAATAACGATGGCGGCGATTGGACTCGTCAAAGCAGAAATTATTATTCGTTGATGGAATGGTGACTGTCGTACGCGAAGCCTAAAATAGAACCATTCTTCCGTTGGAAATCTAAAAATAGTTTTTGGCAATTTCTACTATGAACAGCAACGGCGCTACGAGTTACTACGGAATGCGCACGACGGCTACCAAAATAACCGTACCATGCTCACCACCATCAATCGGATAAAAGCCGAGATGCTCTCACATCAACAACGCTTCTCCGAAATATTCGTGCAAATCAACAAAACCTTTGTTGTTCGTAAAACGTTGTCGACCTACCAGCTGGGCAAGCGAAATCGCCAATTATGAACTTTAGATAAAAGCTGAATAAGCTAATAAGTTTAAGAAGCTAACTTTCAATTGAATAAGCTGTTATACAACATGCAAGGTTTGCTGGGTTCTTTCCTGTGCCCGGAGTGCTTAAACGGTCTTTAGATAGCTCTAAAATTTCACCGAAATCCGTTAAATCGGATTACCAAAAGTTCAGCTGTTTAGAATTTGGTAAAATTTTGTAATTTGCTTTGAGTTATACTGTCCAATAAAGGTTTATAGAAATTTTCTAAATAATCTAAATTATCCAACCCATAAGTCTAAAATGTAAATGAATAGACATATAGATCAGTAGTAATCATTCCCTTGAAGCGATCGGTTCGTTCTTCATTTCTCTCCTATAGGCTATGAAGAATTTTTTTTCAACCCTTCAAGAATGGAACGACTTGGAGTTACGAAGCTCAATGGAAGCAACTATAGCACCTGGAAAACGAAGGTCGAGTTCCTGCTGGTTCGTGATGAACTGTGGCGGTACGCTATAGGATTCAAAACGGCGGCGAGCGCTAAGGCGGGAGCTGCGACGACCATGGTTGCTACTGTGGCGGAAATTGAAGCTTGGACCACCGGAGACTAGGAGGCCAGAGCCACGATTGGACTACTTCCGGAGGCCAACCAGCTGAACCTTATTAAGGCCTCCAAGACGGCAAAGGAAACATTGGACGCTCTCCGAAACTACTAGAGAAAGCAACGGTGACGTCGATGGTTTCGCTGTTAGAGCGGCACGTGTTCGCTGTCGGTGGCGGGCCAGATATTGGACCGGAATCTGCAGGTGGCGATGGTGCTACGAAGCCTCCCAGAATCGTTCATCACGCTTACAACGGCGTTGGAGAGCACGGTCAGACGACGACTTAACACTCGATCCAGAATCCAAGCTAACGAATGAGGTGTCCAAACGGGGAAACAGCAGAAGCAGCGAATCCGTGCTGAAGGCTGACGGCGAGATGGAGAAGAAAATTGTGATTTGCCGCAATTCCCAAAAACCCGGTCACGAACAGAAGCAGTGCCGGGCGTTGATGGAAAAGTGCACCGGTGAGGTGAGATCAAGTGACCAGAAGGAGTTTGGTGCTACATCGAACGTTCGTCGATCCCGCCGCGTGACCTAGGAGGTCCCGCCGCAGAGGTATGGTGACATGGTCGGTTTGACTGTCCAAGAGTACCGTGAGCCCTGATCGTTTGAAGAAGCAATGAAGTGCCCGGATCGTGACATGTGGGAGCGTGCGGTGGAGGCGGAGATCCAATCCTTGCACGAGAATACGACTTGGAAAATTGTTCCTTTGGCTTTGTGCACAAATTACGTAACGCAAAAAAACGGATTTTGAACCCCCCAATCCTAGTATATCCGTATGATTGCTGCAAGGTACGGACAAGCAGACGCAAGTCCATCTCGGATGCATATGGATCCTGGTTATCCAAAGCTACAGCAAAAGGAGGAGGAACCAATCCCAAGGAAGAACGACTTCCAAAGCTTACTCGGCGCTTTGCTGTATGTTGCGGTAAACACGAGACCCGATATTTCCTTTAGCGAGTCAATCTTGGGGCGCAAGGTGAGCAATCCATGCTGATTGGGCGGACGCCAAAAGGACGCTCCGTTATCTGATATCGACCACCGACTTGCCGATAAAACTTGGCGGACACGGTCAACTTGAAGGATACGTTGATGCAGACTGGGCTGGACACCACCTAGACCAAAAGTCAAATTGTGGGTTCATCTTTTTATTAGGTGGACCGATTTGAGGGCTGCTCGGAAACAGCAGTGCGTTACTCTTTTTTCAACCGATCCGGAATATGTCGCGTAACACGAGCTGCTGTGGTTGCAGAAATTGATGAAGGACGTTGGTGAGAAGCCTACCGGACCAATCGTAGTACGAGAGGACTACCAGAGCTGGATAGCAATGCTGCAGGCCGAAGGAGGAAGTCCGCCTCCAGAAAGCGGAGGGGTCTCAAACCTTCACAAGAACCTTCCCCAGCCCCAAAAACCCCTGCATACAAGTTTTCACGTCGATCCGTTCAGTAGTTTTCGAGTAGACAGACAGACAGACAGACAGACAGACAGACAGACAGACAGACAGACAGACAGACAGACAGACAGACAGACAGACAGACGGACAGACAGACAGACAGACAGACAGACAGACAGACAGACAGACAGACAGACAGACAGACAGACAGACAGACAGACGACAGACAGACAGACAGACAGACAGACAGACAGACAGACAGACAGACAGACAGACAGACAGACAGACAGACAGACAGACAGACAGACAGACAGACAGACAGACAGACAGACAGACAGACAGACAGATGGCAGACAGACAGACAGACAGACAGAGAAGACAGACAGACAGACAGACAGACAGACAGACAGACAGACAGACAGACAGACATAGACAGACAGACAGACAGACAGACAGACAGACAGACAGACAGACAGACAGACAGACAGACAGACAGACAGACAGACAGACAGACAGACAGACAGACAGACAGACAGACAGACAGATAAAGAAAAAGAGCAGTACTTTACGATAAACAATGCTTCGCTGTTAAGCGGCTATTATGGCGTCTCTTTTTTGTTTGTGGTGTCCACTTTTCCTCTTTCCTCAAATGCTCTTTGTTAACCATGGCTCTGGATTTTAGGCTGCGGATTAAGGTCCGAATATTGGCAGTTCTAAGTAAAATTCACACACACCTTCTTCAAATCTCTGGACGTATAAATGTTGTTATAAATATACATAGGCTATATCAAGGCTTAATCTCATATTCACAACACACTCTAAAATTTCATATCGACAGCCGATCAGCAACTGTCTAGATACCAATACTGATAAACAAACCCAACTAATCACCTTTTCCCATTTGTCAACAACAGATCATGATCGTACCGGTGCTGCAGAGTTTCGGCCTTATCTTCAAGGACACGTTCAAGCAGATTAACATTTCGGCGACGGACGCCTCGCTAATCATTAACCTCGCCTCAGCCGTCGGAATGACCTTCGGCCTCTTCAACGGTCCACTGCTGAGAAACTTTGGCTTCCGCAAGTTAGCCACCCTCGGTGGATGTATGTTTTCCCTTGGACTCATGTTTACTTCCCGGGCAGAGACGTTCTTCCACTTCATCCTCACCTATAGTATTATGGCGTGTAAGGTTTGAAATAATTTGCAAATTACTAGTAGAAAGTCAACAATTATTCTACTATTTTCAGCTCTCGGCATGGGATTCTGCAATTCATCGTTTTCGTTGGCACTGAACACGTACTTTATAAACCGACGGAACAAGGCAGCTGGCATTGCGATGACCATCACCGGATTGGGTCCCATTCTGTTGCCTCAGCTAGTGTCGCTTCTGGTTTCGCTGTACGGTTCCAGAAGTTGTCTGTTAATCATTGGAGCCTTGGCAACGCACATTGTTGCGGCGGCTTTGCTCTTGCAACCTGTGAAACGACATATGCTTCCGATTGAACCGAAAGATGAACTACTGTCTCCTCGGAAAGAAGCCACGGAGGAAAAAGCTTCGACAGACGGTGGTGAGTGCTTTACGGATTAACTTTTATTCGATCGCCTAATGTTGGACCTAATTTTACAGTAGCGCGTATCGACAGCAAATGTGACCTGGAGTCGGACAACGAAGACCACTATCTGGATAAACGAAGCTACTTTGCCGATCACGATATGGACGCCCAAAGTATTTATGGATTCGAACAAACGTCACAAATGCGTCGACCAGATTCGAAGGCTACGTTGCTGTTTCTGCCTCGTACCAAAAGCGAAGGTAATTTCCTACAAACTGTTTTAAGAAACATTGAAAGATAGCTCTATTAATTCCCAAAACTTTAATCAGTTCTCCATCCCACACAGAGGCGGCCCTCGACGGCCGGGTTGTTGCTGTTGAAAGCGTACTCCCAGAATCTGGATTCCTCGAAGGCATCCACCAAGAAACGGTGGTTTCAGTCTGGATCTTCCGAAACGGTTAACCTCGGTAGTTCGACAAAGCTTTTCGACGAGAAAGAAGGCGAACGGAGGGGTTCGTTGGATAACAATATGCCCAGGCGGAAATCATGTGCAGCGAGGTTTTCTCCCAGAACCAAGCGATGGTTTGAAAAGTCAGAAGACTCCATCAACTTGGGCAGCTCGATGAGGCTCTTCGATGAACGATATCCCGGCACTAGGAGAAGTTCCCATGCGAGTGAACGGGAAATTTCCTCTCCGATGCATGTGATTTCCCACTCAAAGCTACCGGTTTTAAGTGAAAACCAAGATCTTACGGACGACACTCGACTACCGTCGATTATGCGACAGTTGGAAAATCCAACATATGCAAAACCATCCGTTCAAAAAACGGCCAAATTCGATTTCAGTAATGTTGACGGCAGGGAAGAATCTTGTCCAGAGACACAGAAGCAAACGCAAAGCTGGCTACAGAAGATAGTAACTCTTTTTGATCTCACCTTACTACGGGATAGGATCTACGTAAACATGATGCTGGGAATGTCTATCGCCGTGTTTGCGGAAATCAACTTTTCCCTGTTGACTCCCTTTATCCTCAACGATCTGGGCTACGAAACAGAACAAATTGCGTCAATTATGTCCACTCTGGCCGTGGCAGATTTAATGTTCCGTTTCATTTCACCCTTTATCGGAGACATGCTGAAGCTGACTCCAAGAATCATGTACATGATGGCACTCAGCATGTTAATACTTACTAGATTTAGTAGGTTGAGTTAATGCAAGCAAGCTCTCTTTGGAAAACACTAACTCATTAACTAATTGCAGGCATTCTAGTCGCTCGCAACTATACCGAGATGATTGTGGTGGCCGTGTTCCTTGGAGTGGCCAAAGGTGTTCGCACCGTCTATATGGGCCTGGTTATACCAAGCTACATCCCGCTAAAGCGTCTCCCCGCGGCATCCAGCATCCAGATGATGACGAACGGTATCATACTGATGACGATCGGTCCGCTGGTTGGACTGATTCGGGATCTGTCCGGAAGCTACTCGAAGAGCATTCTGTTAATCAATGCATTCACGATCGTTACGCTTGCCATGTGGGCCATTGAGATGACGTACGTGCGCTGCCAAACGGCCCGCAAACAGCGAGCAGCAATCAGTCAAGAAGTGATATCCTGATGACGTTCTTGATCCGACGCGCAGGGCGGGAGAGAACAGGTTGCACCAGTGCTAGTGAGTATCGAAACTAAAAAGACTACTTTTTACAATTTCAAATCACGGTGAAGTTAATTTCTAAATCATACCGAATTTCCTTCAAAGACTGATACCATTCCTTGTCGAACGTTCGAGTGTGCAAGATCAACTGTTGTTAGCTCCGCAACGTTACGAATTACGTTTTGGTTTTTGGTCTTTTCTTCTCCACGACCGTGGTTTTTAACGTAGGACTACGTTTCTCTTTTCTATACCGGGTGCCATTTCAAAATTTTGAAAAATGAGAGCGTTAGGCAAAAGTGAAAGGTTTTTGAACGCTTATACTGCCGTTATACGCATAACTGTCCCATGTTCTATGGGATTCCCTATATACATGGGACAGTTATGCTAATAACGGCAGTATAACTCTCGTTCGACTAAACAGAATGACTTCATTCATACACCATTTGATCAAAAAGACTCACAAATTTTTCGCATTGAAATTTGAAAAAAGTTGAATTAGTATAAGAAGTTCAATTTTTCATTTAAAATTGACCTTCTTCTGCTCCCATACAAATTTGCATATCAACAGGTTGAAAAATGTGTTTTCCCTAGCAAGGTCGTAGGAAACGAGTAACAAATGTCTTCTTCTTCTTCTTCAAAATAACTTTTCTCCGTCCCACAAAAATTTCTGAACGCACAAAGCTATTGGTCGAAAATGACATCAAATTTGCGCTACGCTCTGATTGGTTCAGACTGCCACAGTAACCTTGCCAGCAATTGAAGAACCCAAGTAAAGCTAAAGTGAGGTTAAACATCGTAGTATCTAAAACTGAAATTGATGATAACTTTCTGGCTATTTTTCATACTGTATGAAATTGGTCAGTCAGGTCATTATCGTCGATTTTCTTATCTCTTAATCACCAATAACATTGTTTAGACAGCTCGAAACACCATTTTAAACAAGCGCCACCTACGACGTTTAACCTCACTTTTGCGTTGCCTGGATTCTTCCATTATGGAACACGATGGAACGACCGAAGACCAACAATCAGTTCTCGCTGTGCATCTGTATGCGACAGACGTGTTTGGCGAGCACGTTGGTAGAAAACGCCGCCTCTGAAAAGAAGAAGAACAGAATCATCTCACGTGAACTGCAGCTGGCCATCCGCAACGACGAGGAGCTGAAAATTTGTCTTTTCCGGTGTGACCATTTCACAGAACACACAGACGCGTTGGTGCAGTTTGCTGTTGGTGCTGATGAACCGTCAACCTCGTTGTGAGAAACATGGCTGCTGAAGTCGCCCGTGAAGAGTCAAGAATCAATCATCCCACGTCACCTACAGATGGCCAGCCACAACGATGAGGAGCTGAACAAAGTAAGAAAGCCTAAGGGGCATCGCAAACTATTTCTCAAGCTATTTCTCCCCCGTCAACTAAATCCGTCCTTTCCAGGACGACCAAATCAGTTTACTAACTAAAGATTTTGGTTGAAGTTTTCTCTTGTGCTGTTTGAAATTCAGTAACCGCGTCATGGCTGAACATAGCATTCATTAAACGCCGCGTTTCAGAGTATATCACAAATAACCTTGAAGAACTAACGAACGAAAGTCTAGAAAGAATAATTCGAGCCGAACTGCGACACGCCAGATACCGACCGTGTGGTTGAGTTCGTCTAAGTTCCTAGTTGTACATACCGGATTAGTTGCTGGCGGTGGCAAGCAAATTAGACATATTTCTGTTAAGCAAATCATCCATCTAGCGTGCGCTAATTAAAACTTATTATTGTGGCACAAAAACTCAAGTTCGTCCCCTTTGATGCAATGTGTTTCACACTGCCTTCGTTGGTATCGCCTTCTTTTGTGCAATAGCATCCGACGCCATTACCAGCTCTTAGCAGGAAATTTGACTCATTCTTACAACAGTTGTGGAGCTGTGCAGTGACTGCTGCAACGCAGTTAGTGGCAGCAAACATCCTGGAGGGTGCACTGGCGAGCAGTCGATGCCCAGAGTGGTACAGTTGGCTGTTGGTGCCGATGCTCCTGTCAACCTCGCTGCGAGAAACATTCTTGCTGAAGCCTGCGATTAGTCGGGAAAAAGCCGCCACAACAAACTAAAGAGTTTGTTTGGTTGAATTTTTCTATTGTGTTGTTTGTAATTGAACATAGCATTATTTAAATGCCGCGTCCCGGAGTATATCACAAAGAACGTTCAACAACTATCGAACAAAATTCTAGAAGGGCTAATTCGAGCCGAACTGCTACACGTCAGAGACCGACCATGTGGTTGAGTTAGTCATAGTTCCTAGTTGTGCATACCGGATTTGTTGCTGTCAATGGCAAGCAGATTAGGCATATTTCTGTTAAGAAAATCATCCGTCTAGCGTGCACTAATTAAAACTAATTATTGTTACGCAATAACTGAAGTTCGTCCCCTTTTATGCAATTTGTATCACATTGACTTCGTTGGCACCGCCTTCTTTCGTGAAATAGCATCCGACGCCATTACCAGCACTTAGCAGAAAATTTGATTCAGTCTTACGTCAGTCGTAGTGCTGGGCAGAGCAACACCGTTGTAGCAACGCAGTAGGCGAGCGAGCAAACTGGAGGGTGCACTGGTGAGCATTCGTTATCCAGAGAAGTTGGTGCAGTTGGCTGTTTGGGCCGATACTCCCGACAACCTCGCCACCCGTGACAACAACGAGAAAAGAATCATCCCACGTCACCAGCACTTGACCACCCGCACCCACGAGGAGCTGAACCAAGAATACCAAGAAGAAACCCCAAGTGCATTCGCGAATAATGTTTCTTTACCGTCAACAAAATCCGTCCTTTTCAGTACGACCAAATCAGTTTGCTTATTAAAGAGTTCGTTTGGTTGAATATTTCTCTTGTGCTGTTTAAAATTACAAACATTCGATGATCAAATAATTTTGAGAAAGTGAAATGTCGCAGCATATGTGACTAGAAATGAGAAGAAAAAATAGTATTTCCCATTAAATTCAAAGTCTGCACATTGTAGATGAAATACGCGTATCTATCAAAATAAGGAAAGGTAGTTGGAATTAAATGGAAAAAATAATTTTTCTACTCATTTCTAGTTACAGGTATTGTATTGAACAGCTCAAACTTTTTAGGAATCATCATGCAAGTATGCGGTTCCACAGTTATCTTCTAAGCGGTAAAGATTGTGGCCCTCTCAACCATCGAGAAAATACAACCGGGCAGACATTATTAAACCAAACGGTGCTTTAGGCCATCAAATGGTATCTAAAGAGTTAACAATAGAATTTTCACATATTACTTCCGCTGGTCTTCGTTCAGCACTATTTCGACCTAGACGTCTATCAATTATAGACTTTGAATCCCCAAACAGACCACAACCATCTGCAGCAAGGTTTGGAAGATGAAGACGTATAGCGCCTTATCTACCGGGTGCTGAAGCATTTTAACCCGATACTGTCGTTTCCTCCAAAGCGATAAGCATTATGAACAGCTTCGAAAATGACATTTCCGAGCGGATTGAAAGCGTAGCTGCCTGACTGACTTGAATCAATTGGCGGATGGCCCTGGCGTCTCTGGAAAATCAAACCGCCTTTCGATCTTGCTGCCGGGATAGCTAGCCAAACCCGAGGTTTCACGAGGTAAATCAGTTACATGACGAAATGAGGTGGTGGACGTAGCTGTTCCCTTGAACCCAAAATGGCCCTTTTCAGGGCCATAAAAGCAACTGGAAAGAGAGTTGACATGTCTTTCGGAGTGCTGGGGGCTTGGTTTTGGGGTGTTTGATTGCGGAAAATATCTTTCGTGTGCCGAAGCCGTAATGTTTTCGACATTAGCAGTATTGTACACACATAGGCCTAGTAGAAACCGTATGCAATTGGAGGTGAACGAAACCAGCCTCTTGGGTAAAAGTTTCCCAAATGACCAATAACTCATTCGCACTACAAGGTATATTACGTGATATAGAGTATCTTGATATCATATGTCATACATATTATTTGCAGTGAAATCAAGATGTATAAATGCAGATACCAAGACAGGCTATATCAATAAAGGTTGTAGTGCGAACGTTTAATTTATGGGAATTAGATTTGGAAGGAAACCAATTTCGACCACTCTTTAAACAATCAAGCGATCTGGATTGCACATTGCTTCGTAGTCCTACGTCAACTTTGCGTACAACCCCATTGGGCTGTCCCTTCTTGTTTTTTGTGTTTGGTTTATGATTCCTCTTATTTTTTTAACTATTGATTAATCCTCCTATCAGTGGATCTGGTTTTTCTTAATTTCTTTTTTTCTCTGTGATAGAAGGATTTTTGTATTTTTGGATATTTTTTGAGCATGTTTTAGGTGAATATAATCGCTGCAATAAAATAAATAATTAACCCACTCACCAGTTACGAAAATGCGATAAGCAACATGTGGAGGGTCCCTGCAGTACGGACCCCTAGTGTATATGCTGTGGGGAAGCTCCACATGATCTCTCTGCATGCCTGAAGTAATGGACCTTTCGACTGTTTGCCTCGCAATGCTGGAACCACGGTTGATCTTAGGAGATTTTAATTCTCACAGTACAGTTCTGCATTGATACTAGACCTCATGGACTACATCAACTTGGCTATTTTGAATACTGGAGGAAGCCACGCGTGGCTCCACCTCCAAACCCTGGAAGCAAATTAGACCTCTCAATTTGTTCAAATTAATTATCATTGGATTGCACGTGGTAAGTGATTCAAGATCCCCATGGTAGTGATCACCTGCCTATCAAAATTTCAATCGTTAGCGAAATACGATCTCTTTTGTGCCCTATCAAACAATTCCTACACCTTCACCTTGGTTTGGGTCCCTTCTCATTGCTCCATTCCAGGTCATGAGAAAGCGGACTCACTTGCCAAGGTGGGCGCTATGGCAGGCGATATTTATGATCGACAAATCGCCTTCAACGATTTTTTGCTATTTTCCGTCAACAGGCCTTGATCAGCTGGCAACAAAAATGGGACGCAGAGGATTTGGGCAGATGGTTACACTACATTCTTCCACAGGTATCGAAAAAATCGTGGTTCAGAGGGTTGTATATTATCCGGGATTTTATCAAGGTGCTAATTTTCAATCACTACTCGTTAGGCTCTCATTTCTATCGAATAGCGTTCTCAGACACCAATCAATGCGGCTGTGGTGCTGGTTATCAGGACATCAACCACGTTGTCTGGTGTTGCCTCGATTTTTAAATTGCTAGATCTGATCTTCGAGAGATCGAGGGAAACCAGAGAAGGCAGGTATCAGGGTAAGCTGGACTTGGACTATATGGGGCTAATTTACAAGTTCTTGAAACAAATAGATTTATTCGTTTGATCCTCTCTTAGCTGTCATTTGAATATGTCCACCTCGTCCCCTCTCCCGTAACATCGCTTCTATTGTATCGTTACAGCTTAATGCAATACAACATCTACGCCAGACCAACATCAACAATATTGCATCGCCAATCTGCTGTTGAAAGCCAATGTTAAGATCCCTACCTCTCCATTCCTTCCTGAATCATTGTAAACCTAACCTCGACTGAGCCGCGAGGTTTTCTGCTTTCCAAAACTAACCTAGTTATTGTCGTTGTAAAAATAAAAAAAAAGAACTCGGCTCCGTTATGCCTATGGCACTTGAGCCTCACAAATAAACAAGTGAGTTAAAAAAAATCCTTCAAAGACTAATGGAGTCGCCACAATAATTTTCTTTCAAGTTCCGATTAAATGAGACCAACCAAGGTTTTGAAAAATTACAGTCTTTATTTTAAACGATTTTCCTATATCTTCGTGACAAAATCGACAAATTCACATGTTATCCGTTACCTTTGCTTGACGCTAATGAGTTTTTACAAAACCTGAAATCGCGCACTAATAACTAGTTCGTTTTTTTATTTCTGTTGTTCATGGATGGGAAACGACTATTTTTGAACTCTCTTCCATGGGACAAACTTCGTTTCAGATTATCTTAGTATTCTTCTGTATTGTTGTAATTAGATATCTATTGTTTGTTCTTGTGTGAGTATTCGGTACGTGGAACTCGAATAAAACGAATTAATCTAATGGCGTTAGAGCGCACAGCTGCATCAACTTCCGTTATGGCATTGGTTGGTGAGTAATAGTAGTCGTCGTTTTACAAATTTAGTTATCCTTTTCTACAAACGATTCCTAGAACCGGCTTCACTCAGTTCCACCCGGACGAATCGTTTCCCCCTTTTATTTATTTCTTTTATTATTAGCTATAATTATTTCTTTCAGCTGTCAACTAGTTATGATTTTTTTTTCTCAACGTTAGGATTCGTTAAATTACGTTTTATTTTTGTTTATAAAAATCACAATCAATTCTAGTATTACTTTTTACAAACAAGCATGATTTTGTTTAAACTTATTAACAATTGTTTGCTATTTGCTAAAGTTTTGTTTATTATCAAAAAGTGGATGGACAAATTTCGCATCATGGTTAGCTTCTTTTATTGTTGCTTTGTCATACAAATTGTGATCTTTTTTCGGAAGTGTGCTGCAGTGATGATTCCGTTTTATCGTATTACAATGTAATATGCCCGAACCATGGTCGACCCGTTCCTAATGATGACGCACTCGTATTTTTTACAGTATCATCTCTATTACACTAAAACTTATATTTGCAGCAGAAAATTTTCAAAATCTATGGTTGAAAATTTATTGAGTTTGTCGAATTAGGATCCGCGTCGAGCATGGTGTCGCCAGGATAATCAAAGTTTTAAAAAGAAGTAAATTTCTGTTAACGACTGTATTCTAGGCATATACAGTCTACTAAGGGACATTCACTATACACTGGATTGATTGTTGATTAGATAACGTAAAGTTATTTAAAAGCTCATTTGAGTGACACTCACGATCTGCCTACCACTTTCGCACGGCACCAAGTTAAACCCTCGACTATCTAACAGAAAACATCAGTTAAACTCGATTTGATTCTAATTTACTTTGTCCTAAATCATCACTTCCTCTATCGGTCGGCGCAAACCATTTGTTCGACCTTAGCCGCGACTCGATTTCACTGAAGAAATCTCATCAGCTTGACTAATGATAATTTGCGAGATCTTCAACTGTTTTACTTTCTCGAACAAATAGTACATAAAATAATGAGTATAGGCTACAGAATTAACTACAGATCCATTGCGTACGGAAATTTGTCTGAATTTGTTCACAAACAATGTCTAACAACTAAAAATGACTACTATTTCGTTCCTTCCTTACGCAACGAAATCAACATGCTTATTCCTAGGTAATGAAGGGATACGCATACACTTAGATGATACCTACCAAATAAACTGGCTTCGGTTTCGGTTCCACGTAGGCACGTGCTGCTCTAGGGGCAAGCGTGAGGTCGCCGGCCCTCTAGAAGCGCAACTGCTACTATTTCTTCAACCTATATCATAACAAGTCCTGCGCGCTGGAATCGTCGAGTGTGCTGAAGCAGGCCCTTCTTCTCCTCCGGCGCCGAGCCGGACCATTCAACAGCGGATGGTTGCTGTTGCTCGGAATCGACGACGAATCGGCGTGCACATTGACCCGCCGGCGTACATCGAGTCGTACACAGGATTGCCGAAGTGAGCCTGTTGGATAATGGGGAAAAAATGTTGAAAAATGAGTAAAGTTGGATTGAAAGTTATTGGGATTTGGTGAACTTTCTCTATATTTATGGTCGGAACCATAATACGGTTAATACGGGTCGTAAGACTAAGTTTGTAATGTATCCCCATAATGTGTCTTAACGATATTGGAAAAGTTCAGGAAAGTTCTGATTTACGTGAAATATCCCGTAACTTCTGAATCAAATCTAATTTTCAAATGTTACGTGATGTTAGTAAGTTTGACTTGCTGTCCACGTCATGCTTGCTAAAAGTCAGACGAAATCTAGCTTATTGTCACGTGATCAATTTTAGTGAGTTTGTGTCTTTGGCATTTTCAGCGAAATGAGAGTTGCGTTATTTTGTGGCATGCGGAAAAACCGCCAAATTCCGCCAACAGAGAAGGCGCGGAAGATAAGGCAGCACTTTAAGAATAACCCGAACCTTTCCACCCGAGACGTGGCCAAAAAGGTCAATTCGTCGAAGTGGTTCGTCCAGCAGACCATGAAGCGGGCTGGACTACGTGTTGTTAAGGTCAGGAAGGCGCCAAACCGGAATGACAAGCAAAACACGGTGGCCAAATTGCGTGCGCCGAATCTGTACCGTGAGTTGCTGGTCAAGCCAGGCTGTTTCGTCATGAACGACGAGACATATATCAAGGCGGACATCAAACAAAACCCCGGCCTCGAGTTTTTTGTCGGTACGTCCCGCATGGAAGTTCCGGAAAAGTTCCAGAAGAGAAAGATGGGCGAATTCGCGAAGAAGTACCTGTTTTGGCAGGCGATCTGCGAGTGCGGACGGTACAGCAAGCCGTTCGTTACAACCGGCACCATAAACGGGCAGACTTATCGAGAGGAATGCTTGCAGAAGCCCTTGCTGCCCTTTCTCTGCTCTTACCGTGGTTCCACGCTGTTCTGGACGGATCTCGCTTCGTGCCATTACGCCAAGCCTGTAATGGATTGGTTCGAAGCGAAGGGCGTTAATGTGGTCCCAAAGGAGGCGAACCCGCCAAATATACCAGAACTTCGTCCGATCGAAAAGTTTTGGGCGATTATGAAAAAGAAGTTGAAGAAAAGCGGAAAAACATTCAAACCCGATGAAACTTTGAAGAAAAACTGGGAAAAATTATGTAAGGAAGATGGAAAAAGCCTCGCCCAAGATCTCATGAGCAGTGTTAAGAGAAATGTACGAGCATTCAGCTTGCGGGAGGAAATAATGCCAAAACATAGCTAATATATTATTTAATCCCTGAAAATTTGAGAAGTATCCGATTTAAAATGAATTTTTGGTGATCATTTTTGTGTGTCTCATTTTTTCCGAGTCCAGTCCATTATATAGCTCGCGTTGTCCGATTCAATAAAGCAGCATACCCGTTCAAGTCACCAAGTGAAAGCGTTGATCATCGATTTGTTATTCCGGAGAACATATCACCGGTTCCGAGCAAGAGGAGAATAGTAAAGTATAGCTACTGGAAAACGGAAGACGGAGAAGGCGAAAACGACTAAGAAGGCTGAACGGCACTCCCACCATAGTCGAAAGGAACACATCTAATGTTGATAATCCGAGGGCTAGTGGTCAGGAGTGCAAAGATCAGGTTGGTTTCTTATTTTATTCCATAAGAGCTCTTTCTGCTGGTGTCAATTCCGTAGAGGTTCCCGAATGTTACACAGATGTAGTTGGTCATCTGATCGAGCCTCAGATGAGGCAAGCAAATCAAGACGAACTGAAGGCGGTGCAGAAAAACTAAACTTGGACCGTGGTTAAACACCCGCTGCGGTTCAATCCGTACCTTACAAATGGATATTTAACTTGAAGTCGGATGCTACGCGCAACAGAGACACGTGGACTACAAGGAGACGTATGTACCTGTGACACGGTTAACTACGACTCGAACTCTAATTTCTGCTGAAGGTTGACGGGACCGCCTGGTCGTCGAAGAAACAAACAATTGTGGCAATGTCTTCTACCGAAGCTGAGTACGTTGCCATGAATTCCTGCGTAAGTGAGACGATTTGGTTAACTGAATTGATTAATGATTTTAAACAAGATGCACTGCAGTTTCCCTTACCACTACATGAAGACAACCAAGGAGCAGTTGCGATGGCTGAACGTGAGGAAACAAGACGAGTCAAATACATGGATGTAACGTACCATTTAATCCGCAATGCATTTGCAGATAGTTAGATTAAATTGATTCACGTTCCGACCCAAAAGCAACACGCAGACATCCTCACGAAGTCTCTATTTGCTCCGACATTTGTCGCATTAAGAAGCAAGTGAGATTTAGAAGCAAATAACTGAGAGAGGTTGTTGTCAATTACAGCAACCCTTGCTTTGTTCGTTCCTTAGTTGCTTGCTTGCCATACGTGTTATATACAACAACTCCATAGCAGCACCGGTTACTATGACACAGTAAATAACAACCGCATAGAAACCATGAGCATACAAATACCGTCTGTATAATTCGAGTAAATTCAGTTAATCAAATTAAAAACTATGCTCCCAACAAATAGATATGAAGGTTGCCATTATTGAGAAAAATCCCATTCCCAAATGTGTGAAATGTGGCTTACAAAGCTGGAAATTCAAACTCATACGTACAAAAAGTAGAAGCAGAGTCAAGGACTGAACCGCGTACAGAGTGAAAAAGGTGCCCAACTGTGATGACAAACTTAATTTCACTGCAAAAAGTCGTATTAAGGACTTTACACCATTTTTTGTAGCTAATCGACGACGAAACATACGTACTCGAATACATTAAACAGCTTCGAGTCTGGTTTTTATACCGCAATGCAAAGAAACACCTCGAAGAAGTAAATGATTTGATAGGCCATATGTAGTTGTGGTCGAAAGCAATAAGGATGTGCAAGAGAAAGAATGTCTGCAATAGCGGTTGCTACCGTTTATCAGAACTCACGACTCTTCAGCTCTGTTTTGGCCTCTTGTCACTACACGAAATCCGTCCTGGAATGGTATAAGGTACACGAGGTTAAATACGTGCCAAAAACAACCAATCCATCAAACTGTCCAGAACTTCGCATAATGAAAGTATTGGGCTCTGGTTAAGCGAAACTCTTTCAAACAAAGAAGAAAGCAAATGGTACCGATGACTTGAAGATAAGACGGAGAATCGTAACCTGATGGCGGGTGTACCACAAAAGTTCTAGAATTTTACAGAAAGAAGGGTTAACATCTTAATCCACTGTTTCTAATGTAGATATAACTCTTTTATTATGAAATAAACGATCGGTTTTGTTAAATTATGTGAATTTTTTTTGCTGCTGTAACTCTGGTGCCGAAATTTAACGTGGACAGGTTTTATAGCAAGAGCGCTTGTAACAGGATAATGAAGGCATGTTTACAAGAGGAAACTTGAAGTGAGAGGTGTTGAGCAAAGTTGTCCTCTGTTCATCAATCAATCAAAATATTCTGCATCATGTCTTAGTATCAAATTTATACTAGAATTAAAGCTATCTCATGAAGGAACAATAAAACTCGTTTATTCTGGGATACTCGACCGAAGTGATACTTATATGTCGAACAGAAGAGGTAGAAAAGCTGCTGGATACTCTCCCGGATAAAAATAACCATACAATTACAATAAAATAATATAAAGTAACATTTAAATCTATTGCCGACCATGAATCTTATTGTTCATGTATCAGATGAATGAAAAATGAATATTGTCATTACAATAGATCTACTATTCACCCTATATGCTAGAATTTTCAACAAATGTGAAACAATAAAATTAATAGTAATTGACATAACGACCCCCTGATTCTATTGTCGATGTCGCAATTAACATTAGATTCTATTGTGGAAACAATAACTTTTATTGTCATCTTATCGTCATGAACAATATAGTCAATTTTACATACGCTTGATTCTATCGTATGGTTACAATACATTTAATTGTAAATCTATGAGAATTTTTTACGGGCTCACACCTTTGTTTCAATTACTGCTTGCAGGGATGTTTGTAAAATATTATCTATTCTAATCCAACTAAATATCATCTAATATCGTCTGATCTTCTCCAGAGCTTGTTCAGCCACTGCAACTACATACTTTTAGGACATGACGCTCACAGGCACTGTGAGATAGCCAACGAACTAGGGTATGTGTCCCTTAGTTCAGCCTATTATGCAACCAGCGATCACATTTTCATTATAACTCCTAAAGTTTTTAAGCTGTAAGTGAGATTCAACTAGTTATACACTTGCAAAGATAAGTTAGATAAGACATTTGGTAGCATGTATCACTAAAAGTTACACAGCTATTTTTATAATGCCATAAACTTTCGAGGGATGTGGATTTTATGTCGGTCTATAGGCACCAAATTGGGCCTATTCGTGGATGCAACTTCGTCCCATTCAATGGATTTATTACTAAATGCAGTCTTTGTACGGTTTTTTTCTCATTTTATGAATTAAGGCATTGTACGCTGTACTGGATTTACTTAATACAACATTTCACAACACAAACTAAAAGTAAAACTGCCTCAAAACACTTAAATGGTAGTTCATATATAATAATGAAAACATTATAATTCACTATGCAATGATTTTGTCTCTTCGATTTGTGTTTATGAGCC
>JASCZW010014813.1:0-22066 GCA_034211315.2 Aedes japonicus
TTGGCTTAACCAGCAAATCGGAGGATTATGATGAGAAATTCATTTCAGCTTACTTTTTAAGTAATTAACCGAACTTTCTAGTTTGCAATCAATGTTTAAGCTTCTAGCAACATTCTTATCAACTTCTAAAAAAAACGTTGAAGCTCACAAAAGGTTCACTCAAGAGGTTGTAGAGAATGCTTTTCATCTAAAAAAATTACAAAAACCTGAAACAAAAGTTACTGATATTCGACATTTTAGTTTTCTTTAATCCTGCCGTAAATTTATTTTTAGAATTTTTGAAGAAACTAGTTCAACATAGATTTGTAAACTTTAGGCTGATTAACGAACGCTATACTTTGATTGAATTTTTTGTTTGAGATTTTTCGAATTTCGGTTCAAGTTTAATAGCAACCAGAAACTTTTCTTGAACTTTCAAGTTGCTTTCAAAGTTAATAACACTTTAACTAAAATTAAGTTCTGCCTGTACTTGAAGTGTCTTTAATTAAGCAAAAAAGTTCCATGGAACTAAATTTCAACTAAATGTGAACTTCTGAGTTCTCATATCAAGTAAAATTCGAACTTTTGGTTGCTTGGGTAAGGACTTCGTTAAATATGTTAGGCTAGCAACATTAAGTGTAATTCAATAAACTTATGTTAGAAAGAAAACTGGTTGTGTACGGTAATTCGTTAGACTTCTGAATAGATTTCTTATTTTTCATCTCAGATGGATTGATTATAATATAGTTTCAGTACTTTATTTTATTTGAAAAAGATTTTGAATAGAACTTCAAGATGCTTCGTCAAACATAAGAAATTTTCATGAGTAATTCCATGTCACCTGCCCGTACTTGAACAAGCCATCGACATATTGCAGTACTACATAGAAGAAAAACAAAATGAATGTTAACAGACGCGTAAAATTTCCCCTCGTTCAATTACAAACCAAGGCAAGCGTGAACAACAAAATTGTTTGCAATCTTTCATACAACAGACCTAATAGGCAAAATCTGGATTACTGTGACACATTATTGACATGATGCAATTCGGAGTGTATTAACTCTTATTTTGAGTAAATCTGTTAGTCAGTGTTGTTTTGATTTTTGATGTTTTTTCAGATCGCGGATGTTTTGAAATTCAAAATCGTTAAAGTCCGTGTTTCTTCCGCGAAAATGGACAAAAATACATCATTTCAGCGTCTTTTCCATCTTTACTGTAACTTGCATCAAGTTTTGAAACAGCTCCAAGAATCCTGCAGATTTCCTCAAACGCCTGTAGCAGAAGCAGACCGAACTGGCAGGGTTGACTACTGAGAAAAAACAAAGTTATTTGATTTTTTCAATAAAGCTTCCAAAGAAACACCCCAGAAATGCGTGGAAACAAGTGCACGCATTCATCAAGCTCCGACATCAAATCAAATTTTGTAGGCCATTATGAAGATCACCCAGTATGGAGCTTCTACCCAAGACCAGCGCCCGTTCGAAGAGTTGCGCACTGTCAAAACGCTTGAAGAACTCGTCGATAAAGTTATGTAATTATTAATACCTCGTCTAAAAGTATCCCTTAAATCTCTTAAATCCCTTAAATTACTCAGGGATTACGGACACAACCTTTCTCGAACATAACTCAAGAATTAAACAACGTACACGGTTTATCAAAACGTCAAACAAAAGGGTATTTATTCAACTTCAAACGATATAAAACAAGTTATTACATTTTACTGTTTCGAACTTTACTTGTGATCGATGCCATCATAATGTACACAGTCGCTGGTGACACTTTACCGGCGAACTTATTCCACTTTAAACGCATTTGTTGTGCATTTGTCACTTCTTTACCGCATCCTCGAAGTTTTCGCTTGACAATTGCCCAATATTTTCGATCGGTCTGAACTCAGGGCAATTCGGAGGATTAATCTCTTTGGTGAAGAAATTAACATTGTTTGCAGCATACCATTCTAGTACCTCCTTAGAGTAGCGGCAGCTGACTAGATCTGGCCAAAACATAACGTTGGTCTTGTGTTGCCGATACAAAGGTAAAATCCACTTTTTCCGACAGTCTTTAATGTAAACCTTCGACGTCATTGTGTGAGATGCGATGAAAACCTTGGGCTTAAGGCCACAACTGCAGATTCCTCGCCAAATCATTAGTTTCCGAGGAAACTTATCAGCAAAAGCAAATTTGTACCTGGAAGGAACATCCCCACGACCAGTTGACAGGTAAAATTTTCGTCCGGGGATTTGTTTATAATCCATTTTGACATATTTTTCTTCATCCCTCCCCTCGGATATGTAATCTGGACGCGATGGGTGGGCCTACGCCATCAGCATTGAGATGGTAACCAAAGACATATCCTGAAGTGGTAGTATCACATCTTGAATATTTTGATTTAATGCCGCGTCACATATCTGGCATTGATGCACTGATTTTACAGATGTGATCCAATGGAACTCTTTCCTCAGTAATAATGATGTGGGATTTCTTCTTGGCTGCCACACCTTTCTTAGCGTTCCCTGACATGATGAGCCGAAGCCACGCTTAATTATAAATCTAGCTAGACAGGTATATATTGGTACAAAATGTGTTCAACATTATTGACATTTGTAGGGAACCGACTGTTGGATTCACTGAGTAGAAGTTTGGTTAAAACTACGAACGTGGCACCATTCTTATTTTGTTAATTCTCATTTCAATCAGCTATAATAAAAAAAACCACACATTATAACAATGGTATACAAACAATCTTATAACGGCTTCTTTCTCGATAATTTTTCAATAATAGATAGGGACTAGGCGTCATGAAGCTTTACCTTGCCACCAAAAAGTGAATCTAATAGCTGACCAAGATTTTAGTCTGACAGCAACTTTGAAGCGATTTAACGACTTAGAGATTAGTATTAGACAAATAAAAAGAAGGCAACGAACAGACAAATAAACTTAAACGATTCTACAACAGAACGTGAGAATTTAACTAAATAACGCAGAAAACATGAATGGACTAAGGCGGATAAAGTGATAGGTCATCCAAAAGAAGTTAGACGAGGTAAACATCGATGAATTTCAGAACTAGACATCTATTAACCTATTAACGACTGAAGAAGTTACAAAATGCCCTCTCACATGTCTAGCATAAAAAAAACGCAACGTCCTCTCAATTTCTTTTAAAGAAAACTTCTCTCTTATAAGTCCCATCAGTAAACCATTAAAATTATACTGTTGGGACTACTGAAACATCAGAAATGACTAAAACTGCTCAAACAGACTTTCACAGCACATAAATAACATTCTTAACTACAAAAGACTGAAGAAAACACTGACAAACTAATTAACCAAAAGACGAAACGACACCATACTAAACAGTGGACATGAGCATGACTGAAACAAAGGGGAAGCAAACTTGAAAATTTAACACCTTTTGAGACAGTGTCAACAGTGTCTCTATCGACGACATGATCCTTGCACAACTGGTGAAATGCTTCAAAAGGAGTTAAGTTATATCACTCTAACGCACAAGTAACAGGAACAGCTTTTGAATAGCTTCTTATTTTTGGTTGGAGAAAACTTCTTCGGAAAACTTTCATAGCACATAAATGCCACATTTCACGATCTAAACAAGAAAAGACACCGTATTAAACTTGTAAACGTAACACTGACTAACGAAATAACAAAAAGACAATTGACGAAAAAGACGAACGGAATCAAAATGTTCAAACGTGGCTTCTTTCGAATCATTTGCAACAGCGTCTTCTTGGACGACATGCTCCGTGTACGGCTGGCAAAATGATTCGAAAGGATTTACGCAACGATATCATCAAAGGCCTGGCGTAGAGGTTTCTACTCTATTCGGAGTCCCGCCAGTAAACCTTAAAAAAAAGAAACCGCAGTGCTGTAAGTAGCCCGATACCAACCTTTTAAAAGCAATTGGATGTGATGAAGTGTTGGGTTTGAATGTATAAAGGATGCATAAAGGCCAATACAGGGCACCTTCCACGCTGTCATTTGTTTGTTGAAATAGACATTTAATAAGATAGGTTCAGGTAATATTACTAATAATCCAAAATCTTAAAGGTACAAATATGGAGATTGGTCCCACTCTCAAAAGTTTGCAATATTTTCAAGAGGTCGGAATAAAATCCTCATTATAATATCCAATTGAGCGCAACATCAATTAATACTAATTAGTTTTTTACACACGGGTTTCCTTATAACTTTTTAAGCATTAGTACTTCACTTCACTCAGGCATATAAAACGAATTAATGTACCAGAAACTGGACGGACACTTGTGCCTACTAGGCTATCCCTTATTTTGAAAAGGATTGCCGGATCAAGGGTTCCACCTCTTGAGGTGTTCGTCTTGACTGGAGGACGGGCATGCTTGGGTTTGGGGACCGTGCGTTGACGTTGGATGCTCCCCCGACGGACCTGGGGAGGTGGTGGTGCGGGTGACTGTGGGGTATGGTCTTGTAGGTCGACCGGGATCGGTGTCGCCAGGTTGATAGCGTTTTATGTTTGTTTGTTTTTTTGTTGTCGGTGTTGTTTGGGACACTTTGTCATCGGTACACCGGTTTTTGGGTGCAGCACGGTAGGGTCATCATATGTGAGGAGCGGTTCGAAGGCTGGGTGTGGGAGGGCCGGTTCAGTGTTTTTATTCAACAAAGTTTGTCAAAAATGTTGAAGTTGAAGTTGAATAAAAACACTGAATTGGCTTAGTGCCTACCCAGAAGAGGACCCGGATACGACCACTCATCTAGAGTACCGCACGAGCTGACGTGTGCAACGGGAAAGACTATAGGTGTTTAGACCTGGGGGGTGAGTCCCCGGATACGCAATCTTAGCAGGAAAGCACGGGCTATACACTGAACAATGACAATTACAATTACAAAGAAACGAAGAGTCGTTGTGAAAACATCACCAATAATCTCACATTCACCCTGCATGCCACTAACATCTCTTTTCTCTTCTTTTTTATGCTACTAGCTCTATGCTGGCGGCTTGGCAACCACTATGGCCCCGAGTGGTTGCGAAGATCAAGCACCGGACGCGGTCTATGTAGCCAAGAATCGCGGTGAAATGGAACGACAAAAGTACAAAGGACCTTCCCAACCATGACCTACATGCAGTTTTTGTAAGGAAAGGATGCAAAGACTGCACACAAAGAGAAGTATCATCAGTCAGTTTATAAGAAATCAAATAACACAGAAATTTTATTAAAAACATACATGTTTGCGAAGCGAACTTACGTAATTTAACATAAGCTCATTAAACATTTCAGGTCATTTTATAGCAACGCGTCCATCTCATTCCAAGACCTCTACAAACCCCTTGCCCTAACCTAATCCTTATCCTCTCCCATGGTATTCAAGTGGTCCGCATAGACTAGTTCACCATTACCCCTTCCTAACTCTCGGCTTTGGATTGACTTGCGTTCTCATTGACCCACCAAACGCTGCAAAATGAAAATGAAAATTTTGACATATGTTTCGTCATCCAATAAAGGGTGATACGGTCAAAATTTGGTCAAGGGAAAACGCGTGTAAATCGGTGAAATCGTTTATTTAAAAAATCAAATTAAATTTCTTTTTCAAGTTCAATTAGTATAAAATTCAGGAAAAATATTCAGTTAGGCTTCCGCTTTTCCAAATCCGAATTGCCGGGCCTTACGCTTGACCCCTGCCATCAGATTTTGTACAGCCACCTTGTCCACCTTCTTCGCCGCAGAAAGCCAGTTTGCCTTGAACTGCTGCTCGTCCTTAGCAGTTTTTTGGTCTTCTTTAGGTTCCGCTTGACAATAGCCCAGTATTTCTCAATTGGGCGGAGCTCTGGCGTGTTGGGAGGGTTCTTGTCCTTGGGAACCACCTGCACGTTGTTGGCGGCGTACCACTCCATGGCCTTTTACCGTAATGGCAAGATGCCAAATCCGGCCAAAACAGTACGGAACAACCGTGTTTCTTCAGGAAAGGCAGCAGACGTTTATTCAAACACTCTTTTCACGTAAATTTCTTGGTTGACAGTCCCGGAAGCTATGAAAATGCTGCTTTTCAAGCCACAGGTACAGATGGTTTGCCAAACCAGATATTTCTTTGCGAACTTTGACAGTTTCGTGTGCTTGAAAATATCTGCTACCTTTCCCTTCCTTTGCCGTATAAAACTCCTGTCCCGGAAGCTGCTTGTAGTCGGCTTTGACGTAGGTTTCGTCGTCCATTACCACGCAGTCAAACTTCGTCAGCATCGTCGTGTACAGCCTCCGGGATCGCGCTTTGGCCGTCGTATTTTGTTTATCATCGCGATTTGGAGTCACTACCTTCTTGTAAGTCGATAGTCCGGCTCGTTTTTGGCTCGATGCACGGTTGTAGACGATACACCCAGCTTATTTGCGGCATCTCGGAGAGATAGGTTAGGTTTCGCTTGAAACTACCGGCAACTCTCTTTGTCGTCTCAGCGGCTTCCGGTTTTCGATTTCCCCCGATCCAGACTTCCTGGCTGTCGACAAACGTTCCCCAAACACTTTAATTACATTTGTAACGGTTGATTTGGCAACTTTTAGCGATTTTGCCAACTTTGCGTGCGAGTAGCTCGGATTTTCGCGATGCGCGAGCAAAATTTTGATACGCTGCTCTTCTTGCTTGGACGGCATTTTGACAACTGAAGAGTGAATTCCAAAATCAAAATAGGAGCAACATTCCACACACACACACCTTCAAAATGAGGGGTGTTCAGGTTTTTTAAATGCAAAATTGAAAGAAATACGTCAAGTTGATATTGACCAAATTTTGATCGTATCGCCCTTTATAGCCATCAAATTTCGTCAAAACTCGTTCTTATAGTAATCGTGCTCGCTTTTTTGCCACTAAATTTTGTTTCAGGGAGCGATTCGGATGTTTACTGGCGCAAAAAGAACTTATATCCTTCTTTTGAAAGGATGTAACGCACAGTGGAAAAATTGGGATCGCATTTCTTTGCCAAATCACGTATGGAAACACCTAAGTTGCCTTTCACGTACCTCAACACTTTTCTCCTCAGCTCTTTGTCCCTAGTGCCACTTTTATGATAGATGCGCTGTGCTCTATCCACATTCAGAGTACCCTTGTAACGTTTGATTACAAGACACACCGTTGAATTTTGGAATTTTAACACTTTTGGTATTTTTGAGCCAGACCACGAAGGATTCTCTAGATGTTTGTGCAAAATTAATTTTCTTTTCCCAAGTTCCATGATCCGTAGTTTTGAGATGCGTTGATCGATCGAGAAAAACTTTTCACCAATTTCTTTGTATATAAAACATCAACAAATTAAAACGTTTTTTGTTCCAACCACCGCGGTGGTGTATTAAACCGTGCGTCCAGATTTACTTTGAATCGAGCTTTACGAAGAGTGTCAAGTCACTGTGACGTGAAATTTCTCTTATTACTAGTGGCAGATGTAAGTCCGGCTCTCAGCTCCACCTTATTTTCGTAATCTACTTAACCGCCTTCATGAACCTAGCATAATTTATTCTGGATAAAAACGTGAGCTGAATTTCTGAAACGGAAATTATCAATCAATGTATAAACGTTAACAAATAAATTACGGTTACGGAGTGATCATGGTAATACCTGCAAATTGTGGTGAACACTTTTATGACCAATCACTAGTAAACCCGAGTGTATCCCTTAAATTCCACTAGAAAAAGTTCACCATTTGACAGGTTGGCACATTTCGTCTGTGAATTACAGACTTCTTCGATGTCCAGCGCTCAAAACTATAGCTACTGATGGTGTGATGATGTGATGATGTGATGATGTGATGATGTTGATGTAATTCTACCATCTATTGTAGCAAGCTAACTTTCCATAGCAGTGGGATAATCTGAGAAAAAAAAAAACGATTTGATCAGGATTCTATTGTTGTCTGTGATCATCAAGCTCCTGTATGAAGTGCCAAACAGGTTTGGTCGGGCCCGTTAGTAGAGACACTTAGGCGAAACTCACGAATATAGGGAGAATGTCCTTCCAAGAGCAAGTTCACACGCGCAGCACCAGAATCTAGCCCTTGATTGACAGAATAAACCGAATAGATGGGGTCGAAGAGTCTGCCCTTGTTCCGCGAAATGTTAACAATAGGGAGGAGGCAGTCTCATGCTCCCTATCCAAATATTTTATCTTGGGTGCCCTGACGGTCCCTCCCTTTTCCCTGTATATTTTATATGATATTATCACGGTCATTGGATAGGGAACAGAACAGGAGAAAGGAGAGAAAACATTAGTAATAAGTAACATTTACTTATGTCTTACTTATGTCTCCTGTCCATCCCTAGGGTTGCATGGAGCCAACGTGAAAAACTTCCATCCCGAGCGGCAGCTCGCTTTTGCCTTGACCTGGGCCCAGGTCAGATTTCGATCGACTTCCTTCATTTCTTTATTGAGGCTCCGACGCAACGAGCCCCTGGGTCTGCCTCTGCTGCGATGTCCTGCTGGGTCCCAATTCAGCGCTTGTTTGCAGATTTTGGTTCCGCTCCTTCATAGTGTGTGGCCGACCCACCTTCACTTCCGTTCTCGAATATCCACCGATATCGGTTGCTGTTGGCATCGACGATGGAGCTCAGCATTTGAAATCCAATTGTAAGGCCATCAGACACGAATTAAAAACCCCAGGCATCGGTTGATGAAGACCTGTAGCTTTTTAGTATTCTCCGCTCAGACGCACCACGTCTCGCTGGGCAGCTAGGGTGCGTTGACTTCTGTGGTTCCCGAATACGGGGAATTGGGGCAAAATAAGCCCAATATCTCCGTTACCCGACCCGTGCGTGGCTGTAACCACCTCCATTGGGTTGCTAGAGAAATTCTACATAAGAATAGGCCTGCTTTGACTACCGCAGACCCCTCCAATCATAGATTATTCAGCAATATTCAAAAATACGGGGAAGTGGGGCAAAATAAGCCCAATATCTCTGTTTCCCGACTCGTGCGGTGGCTGCAACCACGTTCATTCGATTTCTAGGGAAATTCTGCATAAGACTAAGCCTATTTTGACTACCGCAGACCCAAGCATAGATTACTGGGCATTATTCTAAAATACGGGGGAATTGGGGTAAAATAAGCCCCAATTTGTGGAAAATGCGACCCCTTTCATTCGATTCCCCAAAAATTTTCACATAAAAAATGCTATTGTTCACTAACCTTGTGCTTTTTGGAGCTGAATTATCGAGTTCTTTCGCGATTCATGTACTTTTTTTCCAACGGTGCATTTTAAAAAGCCTTCTACGTCCTTGCATACCATTATATGTCAATAAAATTAAACTTTGTATTATTTCATTTGAAATTCCATACCGTCGCTATCAAATCTAAATAACAAATAAAACACTGAAAATAAATTTTAATTTAGACTATGACATCTAGGGTAGAACTAACGAATCTATTTGTTTTTTTCTGCAACGAAACTGATTTGTTGTTTTTATGAAGATACATTCGTAATTAATAGCATACGCGCAACTGCCAAAAACACGAAGCATTTGTCCACACAGAAAGAACATTCGTGCATTGTACGAAAACAATACAAAGAGCTAGGAATATTTTGTCACAAATTAAAAATAAACGTATTTCTGATAGTTCCATGCATGACTGACAGATCTATTTTATCAACTCGGAATGTAATTGTAAAAAAAGTGCAACCACGTGGCGTTGTTCTGCGTTTTTTTTTTCATGTTTCTGACATGGGATTCGATCCTGTATTTAAGGGAAGATCTGTGACTGAAACCGTTATTGATCACACTAGGCCATAATGACTCTTGAGAGAATATTTGGTTAATGAATATGAAGTTATAACTATCGAAAGTGCTTTAAGTATTATTTTGGAATAAATAAATTATTCCCGCCCATGCCAGCAGCAACACCATCATGCATGAGTACGATAATAGAGAAACAGCGATTGGCTCGTCTTCGCGAAAGCCATTTCGTGCATTGCACAGTGGTCCAGAATGCGATTTTAGCTGGAAAGATACATTTTCAGCCTAAGTTTGAAGTTTTGGAGCAAAATTGTCTTCGACGAAGTTGTTTCTAATAACAAGGCGCTTCTTTTGCAGTGAATGAAAACTAGGGTGGTCCTTATTTTCAGAGAAAACGAAAATCTTACTTTTTTATTTGCAGAAATAAAGGCATACATTATTCAAAGAAGTTGTATAGGCTATTTTCAAACTCGACACTGAAGAAGTCTGTAAGTAGCAGACGAAATAGGCCTATCTGTCAAAAGATAAGCTCATAGTAGAATTAAAAGGAATTTGCTCGCGTTTCCAAGCGAAAATTTGAAAAAGTGTTTCAAGGTTTTATTTTTTTAAAAGTGATCAAATGAAGTGTTAATAAAATAATGTTAATTCGCTCAGAAAAGTTTTTTTTCTTTTAAATAGTGTTTAAAAAAAGTGAAATTATTTTCAAATATTGGTTTTTCTAGTTGGGGCAAACCAAAAAATATTTCTTAACAACATTTGAAAGTTTTTGTATTATTGCATATCATGTCTGAAAACTGGACATACGTTATTTTTTTTTAAATTGAGTAAAACACATTTGAAAACGGCATAACTTTATAAGAAAATCGGTGATTATTCGCTAACGGTAAGAGACATCGGCAAGATTTAGACGTCAAACTTTTATCTAAGTTATTAAAATCATATAACTTTTAACTTTTATCTAAGTTATTGAAATCATCTGAAATCAACGTTGTTGGAGAATTTGAAATAAAAAACTTAGAGCAAAAACCTGTATTTTCTATAGAGACACCAGAAAAAATGTTCTAATTCGGTCATATCAAAAGGTACAGACAAATATTATTCGGTTGATCGGCTCAATTTAACAAAATTTAGATCATTTGAAGATTATAACGGTAATCTGATCCGGTTAACCAGTTAAATCATTATGTCTAAAAATCTGAGAAAACGTTAATTTCAGGGAAGTAAACAACAGTAAATTGATTAATAATGTCTAAATTTCTTCGAATTAAATCGGTCATCTTGATAGAAACATAATTTTGTTGATTATCGCTAAATTAATGACATATTTGCTACATAGGCCGAATGAAGGAGCTAGGCTAACATCTCATCCCCTTACCCTGTATAAATGATAAATGATAAAATCGAAGAGTAGATTAGCATCACTGAACAGTAAGAGAGCTTTCGTGCCCTTTTACCGAGCCGAAAGCTACGAATCAATTTTCGCCAAAATGAGAAGAGAAAACCGTAAAATCTCACCAAAGAGAACCGGAGAGCGAAATTTCGAAAAACACAACCAGGAACCAGACATTTGATTTTATCCTGTTGATTTTCCTCAACCTGCAGCCGAGCAATGCAACTGCAGAAGCACAAGTGTAAGTAGCAACAGTTAACGTTCCGACATTGACCGCACAGGAATGCATTCTCGGACCATTTATGAAATTACTTCAGTAAATGTCAATCTCAGAAGTTCGATTATTTAACCCGCATCGAGCAGATGGAGACGCATGGTACACGTCTTACCATTCATAAAACCAATCCAATCAGATCTAATTCCGGGATAAACCTTCCTCAATACTAGGAAGCCCTCCCCAAACCGTTTAACCGCCGAGAGAAGCCTTCGGAAGAACCACCAAACGCCGAAGAGTGTCCTTCGATCGGCCCCTTTTCACCACCCATCGCGACGTCGTTCGAGTGCTGAGCAAACCAAAGACGAACGACTGATTTTTGCGTATTTCCGCATTTGCTCCTCTTGCCTTGGGACCCAAGAGGAAAGTTATCGAAGGTGGTTGGCAAAGCTTTTACGTTCTTTCATTTTCGTCTCCTTGTATTCTCCAGGGGGAAAACCATGCTGGGTTTTGAATAAATGAACAGACTGGCAGGGTGGCGATGGCAGTCAGTGTGTGGTGGTGTGTGTGTTTTGCCATCGCCTGAAGGGACGCCATTGCAGCTTTATTTCCGCTGGAAAATTTCTTGACTAAGAAGGGATGCTTGTTCGATTCGCGAAGCAAGGGGTGCGCTGCGATACGAGGGGAATGGGTAAACTGGATTCGGGTTTGGTGCTTCCGCATTCCAGGAGATTGTTCACGGGATGGATGCGCGTGGTGAAGCAAGTCACGGAAATGAGAAACGATAACAAATGTTATACGATTTGTCTGGAAATTGAAAACGACTGGGAACCTGGGAAAACGCATATTTGAAGACGGAATTTTTCTCGATGGATTTTTCTCGATGGCAATCGATAAACTCAGCTGGATTAGTGGATGATGTGAACGTTTCTTTACAATGATGAGCTGAAAACACCTCTTCAAAGGCAGGGCATTTTAAAGCAGTGTCGACCTTTTTTTTAAACAAAAGTATTCAGATTTTCAGAGAGTAGGCTGTTCTTTTGAGCGAAGAAGATACTTTCTTTCTCCGTCGGAATAATTATTATAATTGACGAATTATCGTGTTTTTGACCGAAATCAGTATTGAAAGAGTACCAAGGCGAACGGGTTTTGCTCAATGTTGTGGCAAAATCTGACATTGCCAGTCGATTTTCGAAAGAATTTCCATATCAGAAAATGAACGACGAATGTTTTTCCGGTTTGTCGCGATTAAATTGATGAAACAGTTTTGAAGTAGGGGGATGACCCCGGCGTAGTGATTAACCTCCATACCTCTCACACCAAAGTCACGAGTACGAATCTCAAGCTTCGAACAAGTTCCAAGCTACCCAAAAGAGGTATTTGAGTGACTTCGAAAAGAGAGCAACCAGCCTGAGGGTGAAAAACTCGATAGTAATGAAACAAAAAACAGTTTTAAAGTTCGATAAGAGCGGCTCCATAGCAAAGGATTTGGATTTTCGGTAGAGTGGTGAGTGAAAAACATGTTTACGATAAAAACAGACAATTGTCAGAAGCAACGCAACGAAGTTAACGCGCAACCACGCGTGCGAGACTTTTTTTATCGGGTTCGTTTATTTGGGAGGCTCAATTTTTATTTTACACATCTAGCTTTACGGATCCAATATTTAATTGCATTTTGTAACATAAATGACTTAAAACTATGTTTAGTAGAATCCTGGTGAGTGTGCGCTTTTTAGTGGAATAGGTGTAACTAGAAAATGAGAAAAAAGATTAGTAATTTCTATTCATTTCCAACTACCTTTATTGCTTATCTTGGCAGATACGAGTATTTATCTGTCAAGATGAGCAATAAAGGTAGTGGAAATCAAATGGAAATTATTAATCATTCTTCTCATTACCTAGTTATGTTTAGTAGGACTTGGACCGTTTACTCGTAGTTTACCCGAGGTTAAAAGAAACGGTTCTTGCACATGCTACGGGTGGCTTAGTAGCTTTAATTTTCGTTTTTACAACAAAACAAGCGAGTGTAATTTTGGAGACGGCCTTTGGTGAGATCTATCTGATAACAAATTGATTACAAAACCCTATTTTCAAATAATACCAAATACGGAAATGCTATCGGAAATCGACCGTTATGAAAATAAAATCATGAATATCTCACATGCTCATTGCATGTTACCCATTACTAATGCCATCTCTCCGTTGTCATTTCACCTACTATCTTTTCTATCCCATAACCGCGAGCAAAACAATGTGCCACAAATATCGTGGGACTAGATCTGGATCACTGATTTAAGCCTTCATAAACAGAAACACCCTGCTAACCACTCGGAGATCGTAAAGGAGTCTAAATATGTGCCGGGTGTATCCCGCAAAGGGTTTTTAGACACTTGAGAGGGGGTAAGTGCACTCAAAAACGCGGAGAAAAACAGGTGAGTGCTATCTATTTTGACCCTACATCTAAGTAATGTTTAATCAATAAGTAACTTACCAATATTAGCTTCAGCAAGACTTCCTACCACAAGGTAAGCAGTCAAATGACTACGATAAAGTGTATCTCAATTATTCATTGCATAACAACATATAACGGGAAAAGGGAGGGACCATCAGGGTACCCAAGTGAAACGATTTGGATAGGAAGCATGGGACTGCCTCCGCTCTATTATTAGCATTTCGCGGAACGATCTATTGGGTTTATTCTGTCAATCGGCGGCTCGATTCTAGAGCTGTCAGCGTGAATTTGCTTCTTTAAGGAGATTCTCTTCCCTATGTTCGCGGGTTCCCCATAACTGTCTCCGCTTACGGGCCTGCCCAAACGTGTTTGACCCTTCATTGGAGCTTGAATCCTGAACAAATCGTTTTTCAGATTATTCCACTGCTACCTGCAAGTTACCTTGCTACAATAGATGGTAGTATTACATCACCATGATCGTCACAATTATCAATACGGGTTATCTCTTAAAATGTACCATTAGACCATTGATGACTTAATGCACAATAACACATTTGAGAATGTTGGTTATGTTAAGGATATGATTCGGCTATGTTGAATAATGAGTGCCAGGATCTCACCACGGACCCGTTATATATTGAAAAAGATGTAATTTAAAAAAAACCATGGGTCCTCCCTCAGATCAGCCGATGAGCGCAACGCATGCTGAAGGTCTCTGGGTTCGTTTTCCGGTCTAGTTTAGGGAAATTTATCGACTTCTCGGGCATAGGTAATCATTTTACATGAAAAATGATCCTTCTGATGAGAAATATTATCGAAAGATCTCAATTAATAATTGTGTCAATGCATTTAGAACACTAAATTGAGAACAGGCACAAAACTAATTGTATGTCAATATAAGGGCTTTAATATTCGAAAATATGCTGATGCTGCCAGTTTCTTTCAGCAGACTTTTTAAATTTTACATTATATGCCTACCATGAAGTTTTGCGATACGTTCACCGTGAAAAATCTTCCAGAGAAAGCTTATACCAACGATAAACGCTTACATACTCGTGATTTTTTTCAGGACTCGCGAACGGAATTTGTGATTGACCATCGGACCCTTTCAATTTGTATCATAATTTTTAAACACATCTTGAATTGTAATTATAGTTGCGCACGCTAACATGAGAATACATAAAGATCTTTAAAAAGTACCGATAATCACTCAAAAATGCCCAAACCCAAATTGTGCTCGAACTCAGATTAACTAATATCTATTTGGAACAGAAGAAAGATAATCGTTGAAAAATTATTGATTTTTTATCGTTCCTTTTTAATGAAAATTTGGTATTTTTAGTAGTTTTATTTAAAGAATGTTTCAAAAATGACAAGCAATTCTACAACTAATCCATTCGGATAAGAAATCTTAATTCTGCACTTAAGCAGAAATAGCTGTTCAAAAGTATTACAGAAACATACCGGAATCCATTAACGAATGTTTAGATTGTTATCACGTGGTACACCAAAAATTTCTGCCACAATTTTATACAAATTGCAAATTGCCGAAATGCACCTCGGGATTCACGTTGGTCCAAGGGGATTCATCGATGCTAGACTTAAATAAACGAATCCAATAGTGATAGTTTTAAATATTGGACCATGAATAAACTATTTATAGAAAGTTTAATAAGAAAAAGAATTACGTTATCGCTTGGAAAAATTTGACGCCCGTGACGAGAAAATTATTCAATTTTGGGTAAATATCCGGATGAAAATAACCATACAATTACAAAACAATAATATAAACTAACATTGAAATATATTTCCGACCATAAAGCATATTGTTCACAAATCAGATAAATGAAAAATGCATATTGTCAGTACAATAGATTTACAATTCACTCTAAATGCTAGGATTTTCAACAATTGAGAAACAATACAACAAACAATACAACAATACAACACATTTGTTTGGAAAACAATGATTTTTCCTACAGTTAAGATACATAACAAGCCCCCTTTTCTATTGTCAATGTCTCAATTTAAATTAGATTCTATTGTGGTAACAATAACTCCTATTGTCATCTTATCGTTGTGAACAATACTATTAGTTATACGTACCATAGATTCTATTGTATGATTACAATATATTCAATTGTTAATCTATGAGAATTTCTAATTTGAGTATTAACACCCAACATTTGAAATTGGACATTACTCAAATGCCAGTGAAAATTACTGTTGATTATCGTTACATTTTACCGACATTTTGGGTATTGTCAACAATATTTAATTTTAGATAAATTTAAAATCTTGGTTGACAGTCCCGGAAGCTATGAAAATGCTGCTTTTCAAGCCACAGGTACAGATGGCTTGCCAAACCAGATATTTCTTTGCGAACTTTGACAGTTTCGTGTGCTTGAAAATATCTGCTACCTTTCCCCTTCCTTTTGCCGTATAAAACTCCTCTCCCGGAAGCTGCTTGTTGTCGGCTTTGACGTAGGTTTCGTCGTCCATTACCACGCAGTCAAACTTCGTCAGCATCGTCGTGTACAGCCTCCGGGATCGCGCTTTGGCCGTCGTATTTTGTTTATCATCGCGATTTGGAGTCACTACCTTCTTGTAAGTCGATAGTCCGGCTCGTTTTTTGCACGGTTGTAGACGATACACCCAGCTTATTTGCGGCATCTCGGAGAGATAGGTTAGGGTTTCGCTTGAAACTACCGGCAACTCTCTTTGTCGTCTCAGCGGCTTCCGGTTTTCGATTTCCCCCCGATCCAGACTTCCTGGCTGTCGACAAACGTTCCCCAAACACTTTAATTACATTTGTAACGGTTGATTTGGCAACTTTTAGCGATTTTGCCAACTTTGCGTGCGAGTAGCTCGGATTTTCGCGATGCGCGAGCAAAATTTTGATACGCTGCTCTTCTTGCTTGGACGGCATTTTGACAACTGAAGAGTGAATTCCAAAATCAAAATAGGAGCAACATTCTACACACACACACACCTTCAAAATGAGGGGTGTTCAGGTTTTTTAAATGCAAAATTGAAAGAAATACGTCAAGTTGATATTGACCAAATTTTGACCGTATCGCCCTTTAAGCAAGATGCCATCTGGACCAAATTTCAAATAATTTGATGGCGCAGACGTCACTGATGGTGCACCCTTTTAAAGATATTCGCACTACAAAAATACAAAACGCAGCAGATTAGTTTCATAATCTGAATGCACAGTAAATTGGGATCGGAATAGGTACATTTTTAGTCCATATATGGCTTTTGCCATCCATCTCACAAGATGAAGTACACCTGGCCGTCAAAACTTCGTGAAACATTTGTCCAAGACACATCAAAGCTAGCTGAAGAAGTTCGGCGTAGTCTTTCCGTTTAAACTTCTGACGTACCGTGTCCTTGAAAAATGAGAGAAGAAGACTTTCTCGGTTTCACTCACTACTCCTGAGAATTACAAAAAATTAAAACATTACTAGAAATACATTACTAGAAATACATTACTAGAAAATAAGGCATAAAATCCTATACCTTTGGGAAGTTCGGTATAGTTTCTGGTGTCTATCTTGTCCCATTCGTTTCTGAATAGTTTGAACAAAGTGTTATCTGGTGAAGACGTTGCTTGTTTTTTCGCCAGAATTGACACGTGTGGTGTCGTAACATTTTCCGATTAAGATTTTATCCAAATCCCAGGTCTGTAGGCTTGCAAATACTGCTTCCGCTACTGATTTCCCTGTTCCAGACTGAAGGAAAATACTGTTTATTATGTTCATCAAAATCCGAACCTGTCACTACAATAGCGAGTTTTTCGGTTTTCCTTCGTTTGAACACCATTTGCTTCGAGTCAAAATGAACAACTAAAGTCTTGTTTTTTGGAAAATTGTTTTTGATGTTTTCCGGAATTAGCTGGCGGGCCTTGAAAAGAAAGAAAGTCATCAATAATGAAAAATACGGAAGTATTTGTAAATAATTTAAAACCTACTTCTTTACGTTTCCGATGCACTGTTGACTTACTTAAACTCAAACTCTGCAGATTGGCACCGATTGCAACTGATGTTGCAGCAAGTATGCCTACTGCTCCACGATTTGATATACAATTTTGGTCCAGATTTTCGACGACAGAGTTGTTGAGTAATTTAATTCTTCTGCTACGGCGTTGATTTTCGGAAACTTGTCCAGCTGATTCGTGCTTCAATATTGAGGTAGTGTTTTTCTACTAGTTTACCGATTTTCTTGAATGGCTTTTTGTCACAATGCTGGCAGCTTCCCGAACTTGATATATTTACCTGGATCTTGACCGGTATTCTGACTACCATCTGCTGCCTCCAAAACTCTGCACGAGCGGTATCGTTCTCCAAACGCTGTTCGATATAGGACACGCAAATGTTGAAAAAGGTTTTCAACCGCGTCTTAAATGCATTGCGATCATGAACCGCTTTCGAATGTTGCAAACTGTAATTTCGTTTCATGCGGTCCCAAACTGCCACGAGCTTAGAAATTCGTCTTACCACGTTGCGTTTAAGTTGATGTGGTAGGCCAACATGAACCCACACAGCAATCACTTCTGTAGCCACGATTTGAACACTCTTCCCGATTGTCTGTTTGCCATTCTCACGACAGAATCGAAAATATCCTATGACTTCTGATTCAGATGGTAGATGGTTTTTTGAAATTTTTCTTATTGCGACACCGGTGAAAGTATCCGACAACAACTTGATACTCCAAGACATTATTGTAACAGCCACAGTAACGAGAACAAGAATATACTAGTTAATAGTCTATTGCTACCGTGCGTGTTACTTCTTTTAATACAACTGAACAACTGTTCCATAGGAACCGTAGAAAGCAAGTATGTAAACAGCCATGTTAGCTTCATCAAACAGAATGCGCCTACTGAGATTTCTAGGAGAATCGATCAATAAAGGTAACTCATTTTACACTCACCATATCAAAACAATGAGGCTACTGTCATACTCTCTTTATTTATATTGAAGAACTTATATTGTTAGTCATTCAAGTTTTAATTTGGCTTTTAATATAATACTGATATGCACTTTTATCAAAGTAAGGTGTTGTTGTCATAGCAGCCGTTTTATTTAATTAAATCATTTGAATGAGTAATTGATTCTGAACAAAAAGATTTCAGTAAATTCATTAAATTTCTAATATCTCAGCAAGCTTTGAAGATAGACCGTTACTTTCTTCGGCATATTTGTTTCTCATAAATTTTTGCAACTTTCTATTGTATTAACTTCAAAATAGCATTATGTTGGGTACACTTTTATATGAATAAATATTGTAAATTCATCGTTTTTCAAAATTATAACAATAGTGACGAAATAACTGACTCGAATCCAATCGTGAAATTGTTTTCTTTTATAGTTTGGGCCATGAACAATTTGTTAAAAATATAAAAGGCATAGTTTTTGTTAGATTTGTATTAACTAGAAATATTTTTTTGATTTTCGGTAAGAAAATGGGAGTTTTTTCAAAAAACTTAAATTAGCGACCTCTAAACAGCATTTCAAAACATTGCCGCCATAGAAAAGTTTTGTTGTTACACCCTTAGCTATCATTTCGAAGGTGAACCCCAAGGTTTGCTGATAAAAAAAGCATTTTGGGACACCCTAATGTACATTCATGATGGTATATCTCGAGACCCTTCATAACTGCAACGTTGTTCAGAAGGTCAAGGTCATTCAAGAGATGGACCGTTTTATTCAACTTTGTTCTATTTCGTGATTCTGATAAGATGGAAACTTCTAGTTGTCGGCAAATTTGTTTAGAAGCTCAAGGGCATTTGAAAGGTGAATCGGTTTGTTTGGAACTCCACCGCTATGCGGCGCTAGTATGCACGAAAAATTGATCATTGAGCAATTGTTCTGCTTGTTCTGTGTGAATATAGGTGTGTGTACGTCGTATGGTCATATGTGGGTATGAATGTGTGTGTGTGTGTGTGTGTGTGTTTTTAAACCATGTATGTGTTTATGTGTAGGTGCGTAGGGATGAACGTGTGAAAAATAACCTTCTATTCAATTTCACAACCTGCCGTGCTGTTACGGACATATCAATACTTTCTCTTCGCATCTTTGGTTCTAACAGAAATTGATGTCCCCTTCTAGGGTTGCATGTTGATAAGAAGGATACATCCAATTTCAAACATCATAATTCATTTCCTGCAATATGCAACAACAATATACATGATTAGTTTAATACCCAGATTTCAGTAAAAAGTTACGAAAAAAAATCACTCATTTTTAACGTTTATCTTCCTTCAATACCATTACCCAATATTATGTCATCTTTGTTTACTCATAAGTTGGGTATGTGAACTTTTGATTATTGGTTTTTAACGATCTTTGGGTATTCTCCGCTGCCCACGCTAAAGGATTTAGCAAACAACGAGGGAACGGCATGAGCATTAAAAGTTCTTGCACCCCGTTTACGGAGGAATGCTCATTCGAAAGGGGTAATATGGCAGCGGATAAACAAGAGTCGAAACGGAGAGGATCACGTCCTTGAAGACACTAAACATTCATAATTCAGATAACGACTCACAAATTCAAAAAACTTCTAAAGATTTTTTGAGCATTCTCAAAGGATGGATGTTTACATAAGTTATGGGAGCTTCCTAGAAGTTTAGGGATCTTTTCAGAAGCTCGAAAAACTTTCCAATAGTTCAGAGAACATCCCTGAAGCTCAGGTTACTTAATTTTAAAGAAAACCTTAAACTTCAAACTACTCGATAATTTTTCGTACCGAATTTGATGTCCAAATTAAAAGATCAACTACACCAACTACACCAACACCAACTTCTTGAAAAAATTGCAAATCGACCAACTTTCCAGATCACTTCCCCGACCAGATAAATTTTTCGTAAATTATTAAAATATTTGTGATATTCTGTTTTTTATAATAAAAAAATTTTCCAACTTGAAGTCCAAATAATTTCTGGGAAGCAAAATCTGTTTCTCAAAGTTCCTGTTTTTTTCCAGAAAGTTGTTTCTATAGTGTTGAAACAATACTGATGGGTGATCAGCAAACTTTTTGGAAGTTTAAACTAGTTTCCAGAAACGTTGAAATTTTTTCGGCAAGTCAATGGACTTCTCTGAAATTCCGCCACTTCTCTTCTCAAAATATAGCGAGCAAACGTCATGATTATCTTGAAACTTCCAAAACGTTTACTCAACTTCCGAGAAGTTTAATCAACTTCCATCAAGTTCATTGTAATTCAGTTCTGAAGATCATAGTAAATCAGAAAATTATTTTTAAAGCGTTCGTGCAGTTTCTAGATGCTTATATAAGCTCGATCAATTCACGTAGCAGCCGAGAAATACTAGAAGTGCTAGAATTATCTTAAAGCTGCAGAATATGCAATTGAATAATTTATTATTTAAATCCAATTTTTGGAAAAATCCAAGATTTTCTAATCTCTCTTGAAGGTATCCTCTCCACCAGCAGATAAGCCTCAATATCCAGATCCCCAGAAAACCTACCGAAAATTTCTATACAATATATTTTTATGTACTAATTATGACCAATCCACAAATAAACCATTTTTTCACTTTGAAGACTTCATTAGTTTTCATTTCCGAGCTATCAAAATACTATTTGGAATGGAAATTTGCCACCAGATTGTCGTAAAATCCACAACAGTAACAATTCCGGAAGCTTCTTCTTTTCGAAAAAGTCAGTTTTTTGTCGGAAAATGCAGTGGCTGTAAAAAAACTAAGAGAACCATTCGTTATTCAGTAATGAAATGAATAGCGATTTCCTAGCCTGGGGAGCAACTTTAGGTAATTATCAGCATCCGAGGCGGGCAACACCACTTTCTGTTCAGTACCAGCATCACCCGCACCAAACACGGCCACTTTTAGGCTCAGAAGCTGAAATTTTACTCATTAATTGGTATTATCAAGCAGCATGTAGTGTTTTGGAACGGTAGTTTTCTTGTTCGAAATTGCTATAAGAATAGATCAAAATATATATCAGACTTAAAATGATGCAATATTGATCCGATATAAAACAAAATTTACGACACCAGTGCAGCGATGTTTTTGCGTTTAGTCTAACCAAATAAATCCCATCCACGATTTGGACCACCGTTGAAGATGCCCTAATAGTGGCAAAGACCTGCTGCTGGTCCATGGTCCATATTCGATTCACTCAGTTCGACAAAGCTTTTTCATTAGGGCCTAACTGACAAACGTAAGCAATGGCTTCTTCCGTAAATTGCTCGTGGGACAAAGGCTACCCATGTAAGCCTCCAATTCCTTCGGATAGGTGAACGCTTCCTCTTCGAAATTACGAAATTCTAATGAAAAGGTTTTGTCGAG
>JASCZW010014814.1:0-22048 GCA_034211315.2 Aedes japonicus
TAAGCATTAGCATTGTCGTTTGCACACCTCGTGGATGGAGCAACGATGAGGAATAATTCGTTGAAGACACGCCACCATGAAATGAAACCAGTTACCGATACGTTTCTTCGCGCAATAATCTCCACGAAGACATTCCTCGATCGCTCACCTGGCCACGTCCATGTAACCGTTGGTGATAGGGAGGATTTGGTATCTATCTTAAGAAGACACGGGGTTCCCACGTAGCCTTCAGTAGATATCAAAGGAAAAAGGAAATAAATAATCGGAGAGAACAGTTGAACCCTGTTTGGTATAGAGAACAAAAATTTATTAAAAAATGGTCGTTGGGAGCATCTAGTCTAAGAAGGTTAAGTGATGCTCCATTTCTCTTCAAACTGTTGGGACTTTAGCATTAACTATAGTCCTAGCTCCCGATAGCTTATGGTTATAGCGCCTTTACTCGCTCTCTAAAAAGAGAAAAATGTCTGAAAATATAATAACAGGTAGTGAAAAAGAACTGGGATTGCTGCGACAACATTCCGTTACTTTAATATACAACATTATGAATCATTATTGAACCAGTCATTATCACAATTTGTATCGAACACATTTCAAAAAAGATCTTAGGCCGAAGGATCAATTTTTGGCTCATTATCCAAATATAACTCGAACGTCTGGACCTGTGGCATAAAATATGTGTTTTAAAAACGAAGTAAAACAGTGAGGATTCAAACAGTATTCGCATATCATGTCACAGCTCAAAAATATATGTTACATGTGGCTAAAATTACATGTAAAAGCTTCATGGCAGTTATAATATGAAATGCCAAATTAAGATTATTTCTATTTTTTATTTCTTTTTGAATTTCAGTTGAAGGAAAGTTCAATTTATATGACTTGCGTTTGAAAAAATACTATGGATGCTTATTCAACCACTTAATATTGATTAAGAATTTGAAATTATGTGTTCAATGCAGTTATGTTTTAAGATAGGGTACTTTAATCCTATGTTCAGGTATGAAAGCAAATATATCTCTCAGTTGAGTAATCAATAGATTACGAATATTGCCAATAATTGATGAGTGCTTAACGAGCTCTTGTCTGTCGATCAATGCAAATATTCTCTTCTTTTTTCATCTATTAAAAATGCTTTCATGATTAATAGCACGTTTATTAAGGGTAGCCAAGATCCTAATTTGCTTTAAATCTAGATATAGCAACAATGTGATATAAATCATGCTTGAATTAAGCTGAGATTGTTCATTCTTAAAATATATCTGACAATCTGGAAACTTCTTAAAGGTGGGTTTTGGCCAAATTTGGATTTTTCAGATATAATTCTCAATAGGTTACAGAGTATTTTTCATACATCTAGTAATCTAACGTCCCTGCTCCATCGCAATATTTTCTATTGTGATGTGTCCAACTCAATGGGTAAATTGAAATGTAGTAAAATGTAGTAGATAAATTGAAAGGGGGACTTGGAGTGGAGCTTACGTACCCACTGGTTAACACTAAATATTGGCCAACGTGCTAGTGCACATTTGTTTGAGGATTTGTTTTTGAAAATTGTGGAATCGGTGGATTGGGAGTTTATAGTTAAGTCGCATACAGACGTTGTAGCTCGAACATAACAATTCAAATTTGTCTGAAATAGTCGGTACATGCCAAAAATAAACCCAACAGCAGGAGACAATTTCTCGCCCATGTTAAGTATTATTGGGAGAGGGACAAATCGCTAGAACCAAATCAAAGGAATAGGTAGTATAAGAGCACGATCGGTTGCATATTCTTTTACCGGTCAAGGGGGGTTTCCTCCCCCTTGGCTACGCTGCATTGGGTAGCATGGTAAAAGATTATTTGCCCGATCGGATACTACCGTTCAAATGCCCTCCGCTCGTTTTCAAACTTGTATCTTTCAATTTCCTGTCGTTACCCTATACGGAACTATCAATACCCTTTCTCTTCATTTCTATTCATTCTAGCAATAAATTACTGTCCACGCCTAGAGCCTCGCATGGAGATGAGAAATTATCTGCGTCTGACAAATTTCATCAATTCATATTTGTTGTGTAAAATTTCAAATCTAATTACGTTGGAATCGTCTTGCACAGTAGGGCCGCCTAGTCAACTTATTGCTACATTAAATCTGACGGTTTAACTGGCAACCCGTTTTTCCTTTACCAATAAAAACAAATCTGTGGCGCCATCTGCTAGGTTATTACTACTTAATATCTTTAGGAAAGCCATGTGTTTCCGCAGGTAAATGAGTTGAAGTCGAACGTCTGTATGCAGTAAGGTTATTGCAGGATGCGGAGGGACTGCTTAGGGAAGCATACATTAAGAGTTGCTGAGCGGAACAGATACATAGATACCTGAGCTTTCAGGTTGTACTTACAATGTGATGCTGTCTATTCTAATACATATCATGGCCAATAAGGAGCGTTCAGAGCTACATTCAGTTCACTGCTATGAAACGCATATCATTCCCATCTTTGCTCGCTTTCCTATTGATTGGGACTGATATGCGGTTCAGAAGTGTAGCACTCGTGCCCAATTTATATACCATGTAGCATTTGAAGTGCCCTCTTTCAGTTTTCTCATAGTCGTGAATGGGCTGCAGCGCAAACTACCGTAAAACGGGGCAAATAGAAGCAGTGGGGTAAATAGAATCAAAACTTCCCATTCCCTATGTTATTTTTTGCTGCGCGGGGATAATTTTGAAACAGATGATCTAATTTTACATTATAGTATTAGTATTGTTATGTTTGTATCCTCCGTACGTGGAGTAAAAATTATGACGTAGAAGGAGATGTTCGCTCATTACCATAAGGCTCCTAGAGTGGACAGTAATGTTTACTAGAAATGAAAGATTTGAAGAGAAAGTGTTTAAAGTCAGTGTACAGAGTGTCTGCAAATTATCCGTACGGTCGACATGCCTCAACACAACCAAGCGGATTAAACTAAGCATACCTACATGGTTTAACAACTTGACCCATTATCTTTAAACGCAGTAAGTTTGGTAAAATGAAGCCGAAAGAGTTGCGGGCAGGTGTAATTGAACTTTTTCGAAAAAGAAAAACTGTTTCAGTGATTGCTAAGACGCCGAATATGGCAAAATCTACAGTGAGTGACACAATAAAATTATTCCAACTGCTTGGAACGCTAGATGACCGCGTAGGGAGAGGAAAAAAGCGCACAGTTCGGACTCCACAAATGGGCGAGATTCTCCGGCGACGGATCAAGCGAAATTCTTTGAGTTCCATCCGAAAGTTGGCAAAATCACTGGAAATTTTAAAATCTTCCGTTGAAGCCATAGTTCACGACAATTTGAACCTTCAATCATATAAACTGTGCAAGAATCACAACTTGAATGACACCATGAAAGCAAACCTGTTGAGAATAGCTAAGGTTCTCTTGAACCGCTTATCCGAGGGCCGCTATCGTTCAGTGCTGTTCACCGCAAGTTTTCACAATCGATCAGCATCACAACCACAAAAATGATCGGGAGTTGGAACCAAAAGTATTCCAGGAAGTATTTCAAGGAGTCATCATCCCGCTTCTGTCATGGTTTGGGCTAGAATAACTTATTAAGCAAACCCTCTTTGATTTTCATGGACGAGGGGGTGAACGTGAATCAAGCGGTATAATAGCTACTAACTAACACAGTAGCTTCATTTCTTTCATTTCTAACAAACATTACTGTCCACTCTTGGGGCCTCATGGTGACGAGCAAACGTCTCCTTCTACAACATCTCTAAAAACAAAATTCCTGTTGGGTAGATACTAACAAATTTCTACCAAGCCACGATTAGGTGGCAACACTGCTGTCATTTTTTTTTTAAATTCGCAAAGTCAGAATATTAAACGGAATCGATTTGCTGTTTCGCAGAATATCATCAACGACTACTTTTACACATTAGGGGTTGAGCTTCAACATGTACCACCTTCGAATATAGTGAACTATGACGAAACCAAGACGTGGCTGCAAATATCCGGAACGAGAGCATCGATATCGGTGATGTTTTGCGCTGCCGGAGATGTTACCCCCGTATGTTGTTTATTAAGTTGTTCATAAGTATAACACATGGACTGAAGGTGGACCACCCGTGGGGCCAATCACTTATGCATTTTCGATTCAGCCTCACGTATTAAGAAGTGCATTGAGGCATCTTTTAAACATTTTACAACGTATTGACACATTTTGGTACGCATTCATTGCACATTTTTGAGCGCATTTGATTTATTTGAGCATTTTTTAGCGCATTGAATGCACTGGTGTACTTTTCAACGCATTTTTTCCAAATTCGTAAACATTTTCGATTCAGTTATATATGTAATGATTCGCCCCTCGGGACTATCACGTGCCAGATATAACCGTTTGAAAGTTATTCTTTCGAAGACTGGTTGTTTACCATTGCTTTTTCCTATTTAAAGGTCGGTATCGTGTTCGAAAGAAATTTCTTTTTCTATCCCAAACCCATGTTAAATTCCGTTTACGGAAACGGAAAAGTAAAGAATCGAGAAGAAATAATTTCTTCAGCAGTATCCAGCAGTATGAAGGTGACATTTCGTTCTTTAGTTCACACGCTAAGAAAAAAGACCCAGCGGAGCAGTACAGATCATTGCACGATGGCGTCATCAATGCAGTTTTGACAGTTCAGGCACTTGTTTACGTGGATTTAGAATATTTTCGGAAGATTGGTTTGAGATTTTGTGCTCTATCTATTACGATTGAAGTGAAATCGCTGCAAACACTCACTACTTAGTTCAGGGTAAATTTTTACTCAAAAGTAAGTAATTTGTACCCAACGGTAGGTAAACATGATTATACCCAAAATTGGCTTTTCACACTTAACTGCTCCGCTGGGTACTTTTTTCTCAGTGTGCATACTCTGAGAAAAATTCTAGATCGTTGCACGGTATGTAATAACCTCACTTTTTTTGACAGTTCAGGGAGCTTGTTTACAAGGTGTTAGAATTTGGACTGCTCAAACGATTTTTTTATTGACGATTTCCGGATTCTGTACGATTAGATCCAAACAATGATGTGATAATAAGCAGTGGTGTCTGTTTTCCGGCAATTTCACTTCAATCGTAATAAATTTAGAGCACAAAATCTCAAACCGATCTTCCGAAAATATTCTAAGTCCACGTAAACAAGCTGCCTGAACTGTCAAAACTGCATTGATGACGCCATCGTGCAATGATCTGTAGCTATACCGACAATTAAATCATGCTCAAGAAGACTATTGCATATCGACAAAGATTTTTCATTAGGGCCTAACTGACAAACTGACCACGAATTTCTCGTCATTTAAAATTCGGTTCATCAATCCACCACGGTAATTACAAAGATGAAGAGCTCACCTATCCGATAGAATTGGAGGCTTACACTCAGTAGCAAAAAAAAAGCCCAGCAAAATTTTGCTTCCAAAAAACGCGTTGTTCAACCTTCTGTAACTTTGTCAATCATCAATATATTTGACTGAAATTTTGGCAACAATATAACCAATGTTTCGACCTTATGTGGTCAAAATTTTATGTTGATGAAATATAAATTTGAAGTTATCATAACATATGTGAAAAAAAGTCTTGTTTGGACATACCAATTTCAAAAATCCGTATTTCTGTGAAAAATTTAGGCAGCATATTAAAAATTTCTGCATGGCTTGAAACAATACGCCATGCGACAAAAATTTCAACTGTTTCCATTTAGTGGTTTGAGACATACGGCTGGCGTCAAAGTTGACGCTCCAACATGAGTGTTTCCCTTTTCACCGCTGATATTGACCATGCTGAAATATCGGTGCAACAGTAAACATGGTAGTTGTCATCGATACAGGTTTGGGCCGAATTAATAAGATGAATTCAGCCAAATATATTGATAATTGACAAAGTTACAGAAGGTTGAACAATGCGTTTTTTTGGAAGCAAAATTTCGCTCGGCTTATTTTTGCTACTGAGTGTATATGGGTAGCCTCCTAGCAACTACAAGCATTATATTATTGCACTTATTCAAACCAAAATCAACATCGGTAATGCGGATCGCATCAATTCAACAGTTGGTCAAGTAATGAAACGTTAGATTAGCTTAAGATGCATTGCTACACGCACAATGCTACTTTAGCAATGTCTTATGGCATTTCAAAAGATATAGCATTAGTTCGATCTTAGTGGGGCCCTTTTCAGCTTTAATCCAGCTTCAATGATGCACTAGACGTAATGCATATACCCTATATATGCAGGCTATTACAGCCTCATGGTTTCTTGAGCTTTGCGCCACGGGAAATTTACGGAAGAAGCCATGTTTACGTTTGTCAGTTATGCTCAAATCAAAAATCTTTGTCGATTGATATAATGGTTACAATAACCATGAAAATGGACGAATTCACCACGTTCATGTCATTCTTGATTATGACAAGCAACATGAACTATTCCAGCATTATGGTAAATGCAAAATCAACTATTTTTAATTGTCGTTTTGGCCATGATAATAGTCGCTTCAAAATCACTATACTGCAATAGTCATCCTAATCACAGAGAACAGACGTTCATGTTCGATCTGCTACTTGTACAAAACTTTAAACCGACATTTCACATGTATGTCGTTACGCTCCTGGTAGGCAGCGCTGCAGTTGTATGACAACTGTCATGTCAATGTTTATCAATAAAAATCCAAGCACATAACCTGAAAAACTTTGTTTGTTTTTCTCTGCACTTGCTTCTTATACCGGCTGGCCCCCTATACTTGTACACACGTTTTTCAAGAAAAAGTATATGAACATCAATGTCTGTTCTCTGTGTCCTAACCCCCAATAATTGTAAAACTGACTATCAAATTTTTTTTTCTGTGACATCTAACTTACTTCTGCATAGAATCGAAGGCGAAAATTCCATTCGAATTGTACACAAGTAAATGCAAACTCCTTTGGACGATAAGCTTTGCCCTGAAGGGCCGAGATGAGTGTAAAGAATTTAATTTTGGGTTCTTCTTTAGCTCCATTGGTTTCACTGTATAGTGCCATCTGTACGTGAAACTCAGAAAAGGCCTTTCCTTCATTCTTCCCGCTGCTTGCACCAGATGTCAGCTTATGTCTCACTTCAGCTGTCACTTCTTTTTTGACACATCCACTTCCGTCTCAGAGGCGTTCGACAGCCGTCTGTTCTCTTTCTAGTTTGAACGTCCAAACAAGTGAGTCGTATTTCATATTAGTGCCGCTCTCGTTTCGTGTCGGAAAGACTTAAAAGTAAGCTGTTTTCCTCCCTAGATTGCCTTAATTTCGTACATCTATTCGCGATTGTTTCGATCAGTGCCTTACCTTTTGGATTAATTTGAGTTAAATGAGTGAAAATCGGAAATTTTCGGTCCCTGCCATAAGCCACGAACTAAAAATGTCAACACGCGTTCGTTGACCATCTTGATTCGAGTGACTAATCCCAAAATGCCTTTTCTCTATGGTGGTATTTCAGAATGCGTTACGTGGCTGCATACCTCCTGGCTGTCCTCGGCGGAAACGCCAGCCCCTCGAATGCCGATATCGAGAAAATCCTGAGCTCGGTCGGTGTGGAAGCCGATTCGACCCGCGTCACCAAGGTGGTCAACGAGCTGAAGGGCAAATCCGTTGAAGAACTGATTGCCTCTGGCCGCGAGAAGCTCTCCTCGATGCCCGCTGGTGGTGCCGCCCCAGCTGCTGCTGCCGTCACCGGTGGTGCCGCCGCTGCTCCGGCTGAGGAGAAGAAGGGTAAGTTTGTTGAGTAGCTCATAACCTCTTTCTTGAGTGTTCTGGGATGGAAACGCGAGAAACTAACGTTCTCTTTTTTGTTCTATTGAATTTACAGAGGAAAAGAAGGAAGAATCGGAATCCGAGGACGACGACATGGGCTTCGGTCTCTTTGAATAAGGGGTAAGTTTCGATGAATTCTGGAAATCCACTACGGAAGGAGCTGGTTTACATGATGAACAAACTACATCACCATCTTTCGACTGATCAAATCGTGAATGTTAAATAGTTTTTTAACTGATGCAATTGTTCAACATTTAAATTGTTCGTTGGAGAATCGTTCAAATTAGTAACCGGGTCCGTTTCCTACTTTCAGATTCAACCACATCACACAGGATGTGTCGATGACCATTCGTTGGGAAGGTACAACTTATTTATTTCTGTGAAATAAATACCAAAAAAAGGCATTAAATAAAATCAAGGAGGACATCCCTTAAAAGCCAACCATTTCGAGTTTCACAAGATTAGGAAATTTGAGAAAGTTCTATTGAATGTGTAATCTTTATTGCGTATAAGAAGCACTTTAAATTTGAATCACAAATTGCCCATGATTCCACGACTTTCCGGAGTTCTATATTCCGGAAGGGTCAGGAATCGCCGCACCAGCCAATCGCAGACACTGGTCGGAGTGATCCGAAACAGGAAATGGTACAGTCTGTAGCGCCATGGTTCACACTTGTACTGGGGCTTCGGTTTGGCATCTAGTAAAGCATCCTTGAAACATTTCATAACCGGATGGTCCTCTCCTAGACTCTGCAGTGGTTTCGGTCCCGAAATGAACTTCAAATAGGCATTGTACTCGTCGAAGTAGCTAGCATAGAACTTCTCCTGTTCCTCGTTGAATCCCGCTCGCATCTGCTCGGCATAGCGCTCCTGGTTGGCACAGATGTTGCTCTGCATGACCAACGATCCGGGAATGAAGCTCACCACCGGTACCCCGTAGCTGGACATTTCCATCCGTAAGCCTTCGGTCCAAAAACGTAGAGCCGCTTTCGATGCGGAGTAGACCGAAAGCCCCGGGAGAGCTTTCAGGGCACAGTGGCTCGTAACGTTGATCAATCGACCACGATGCTGCCTCAGCAGCGGCAGGAAGGCCTTCGTCATGTTCATCGTCCCCAGCAGATTGACTTTGACCTGCTGTTCCAGATGTTGCTCCAGTTGCCATTCGAACTCGCCGAAGCACATCACTCCGGCGTTGTTGATCAGGGCGAAGAGTTCTATGGGCAATTAAGGATTTTTGTTTTGTAATTGAATTTGATATACTTAGGATGAACCTTACCATAATTCGGGTTGGACGTTAGAAAATCTTTCACCTTCTTCCGGGCATGCATGATTCTCTCCTCGAGCGTTATGTCCAACTCCTCCAGCAGAATCAGCTTTCCAGCTTTGCCATCCATTTCCTGCAACTGCATGGCTCCGTCCGAGTCGGCTCGTAAACATCCGGCAAAAACGACAAATCCCATTCGAAGGCACATTTGAGCAATGTTGAACCTACGGTAAGACGGAGTTGGAAATTAACAAAACAAAAAGTTTTCCATGCCTCCTGTGAGAATCGAACTCACGACCGCTGGTTTACAAGACCAGCGCTCTGCCATCTGAGCTAAAGAGGCTGATGATGCATGTGGCCGCTCAATGGCGCTTACAAACTGAACGACACGTTCACAAATTACGTTCCACTTACCCCAGTCCAGAGTCACACCCGGTGACAATGACCACTGACCGGCCGCTGTAGGTTCGTTTGCGCCGTCCGCGGTTCTCCAGTAGCAACAGCAAAGCCCCGGCAGTGACCGTGGTCAGGCCAACATACTTGACCAAGTTGCAATCACCTTGCTGAAGAATGTTCATGCTGAGAATGAGGGTCCGCTTCGATGACAAACGACGATGGGATGAGGAATTCCGTTGCAGGCGCAGGCTTTAGCCACAGGTAGCAGTTGCAGAACTTGGCGCGACAGTTGACTCAACCGAACTAGAACGCTTCAATTGATAACATCAACAGATACCGAACAGGAAGTGGGAATTTGAATTGATTTGGTTCGATTTGAATCAAGACACTGTTTTGAGATTCAAATTTGTTTCCGACGACGACGCAGCAATTTTTCCAGGCGCAAGCAATGGCATGCTAAGATACAAACAAGACTAAGATTTTGTTTGCTACCTGGCCTGAGACGCCAAGCTTGTTGCTTTGTTTTACCTTTCTTGTAGCGGGTGCGGGAATGGAATTGGAATCTAGACAAAATAGTCAAGAGGTCGAAAGTAACATTCGTAAACAATGACATCTTGTGTATTTTACTGGGATCTGCTTGCTCCCGCAAACAAAAAAGGCACCAGAAACAGATACAGGAAGTTATTACCTTCGCGTCGGTAGTAGAAATAGATTTTATCACCCTGGCATTCCCAGGAAATTTACGCTTGAAGTCATTGTTTACAATTGTTTCTTTCGATCTTTTGACGATTTTGTCAATAATCAATTGGAACATTTCTCGAGTTATTCATGATTAAGGGCCAAATGTAAACGACTTAAAATGTCGATTTCTCACAAGTCCCAAAACGCTTTCGTGAATTGAAAGTTGCATTTGGTAGAAGATTGTGAGCTCTACCTGTGCGTAAATGAAATTCCTAGGAGCCCTGTGATTCGTGAGAGATCAACGTTTAAAATAAATGTTTATAAATAATGTTTTCGGCGTTAATCTAGAATAGGAATAATAATGATTGATTATTGATTGTTGAATTCACATTGCAGCCAAACATTGCAGTTCTTTGTAACATTTGCATCAAATCTCAGGAGTTACTCAGGATTCGTCAAATTTGCACACTCTATGATGATCTTCTCCCCCCAAAGAGTTAGAGTGGTCGTAATTCCAAAATATGTGTGTGAAAACGAAAAGAACAACATCACTCATATTTGAACATAAAACTCACGTTTGCTCAGAGTGCATCAGCTTCCATCAACTTGTATAATTTATAACTCGATTTAACGTATTCTGGCAGCACTGGCTTGAACGTGATGGTGGCAACCTTGGCAACAAATGACAGCAGTATGTTTACTGTTTGAGAAAATTATTTACTATCGTATTGTAAGTAGCTCCTATTTCAAGCAAGATAGATCGTACACTGATGTAAGAAACATATCAAATTTCATAAAATTTGCCTTATGAAACTGTATGAGCCCACTGTATTTTGATTCCATAAGGCCCTTATGAAATCGTTATATATAACTAAGGTTTTCTCAGTTTACCGTAATGATTTTCTTAAGTCATTCTTATCAATTCCATAAACCGCCTTATGAATTTTATGACTGTTGTTTGTGTGTAAAAATCATAAGGCATATTTATGAAATTGTAAAAAGCGCGCCCAAATTATTGTTTTGGTTACTCTTGATGAATGCGGATTCATCATGATTCCGAAATCTCTGAGCTGATATACATCCTTCGAACGAAGAGAGGATAAACAGGAAAAAGTCCCTGTAAGCAAGATGAAGCAAATCAACTACTGGAAACCATAAATTAGGTAAAGTCTAATACATATATTATAAACGTCCTACTTGGGCAGATAAGTTCATTGCTTCCAGTGGTTGATCCGCTTCGTATATGTATACGATTGATCACGTGGGAATTCATACCCGCATCTTGAGGATTAGTAACATAGACTAACTCTGTTGGTAGTAGTCTCGTCATAAAATTCTTCATTGATTGACATTAATTATACTGCGAGCGTACCATTTTGGTGCATGTCTTCGGCTTCAATTTGCATAATCTCAAATTTTTTATAAGTTAAATGAAAATTTCGGTTAAATTCAATAAACAAAATACAAGAAATACAAATACTAAAGCAATAATTCGTTTAACCATTGCATGAGTTCCATTGCACTCACAAATGATTTTCATAAGGTTATACAATGGAACTTATATAGTTGCCATAAGCAAACCATTAGAAGTGATTGTGACAACAATCATAGCATTTCATAAGGTAACGTTGTGAAATTCAAACCGTTTCCTTGTGGCCAATTTTCATAAGGTTATTTAATGAACATTGAAAGGTTTTTTACGCTAGTGTGAGATACTTGTGGGGGTGCAGTAGTATATACGGCCTCTTGCAGCAACAAGTATCCAACCAACATTCCTTCCCTTCCCTAATTGATCTACACGGGCGTGGCCAGCGTCGGTATTGATCCAAAAACTGAGACCACCAGGAATTGCACATTGAGAATGATTCACTACTCCCAGGTGGCATTCTGTTGGTTCTCTGTGCAATTTCAGCTGGTCTCGATCAATAACGAAGTAGCAAACCACGGGTGATCAATATGCTCATGCTCATGCTCATGCTAATGTTAATGCCATCTCTGACTTGAACTGTATTCCTCGCGTAGCATTATAATCTATAGAAATGGGTCTGTCGTCGATTCCTGGATAGTCAATATATTTAATCATCGAATTTTCATTGGTTTATCACGGAAAATCAAATGAATTTGTTGTTCTATGTGCCTATTTTAGTTTGTACGTTTTACCTGTGGAAATTCACTTAAATTTTTCCCAGCTTAAAAAAACATATTTAAAATCCAACACAAAAGTGCATATGCATCTAATATAAAATTGTCATGAAATCCTGTGCATGCAACTTTTACGGAACACTGGCTGGTTCAAGACGCTAATGACTGGCCTACAATTGATACGTTGCGGATGCGTTTGCGTGAATTTGACAGTTTTTCCCATAGGTTTTCTGTCAAATTTACGTCAACGGAACGCGAACGTATCTATTGTGGGCAAACCTTAAGAATAATTCTATGGAAAATGCATTTGAAACCAAGTTTTGAAACCGCATTAGATCAAGAAAAGAAAGTCAATGAATAAAATCTATCAACAAGGATATGCGCTGCTCTAATGTTACGCAGATTTATCTGCTCCCTTTCGTTCGAGAATACACAAAAAGGCATAAAATGATGATGGTTTTTCTAGTTATCAGTGGCCACGTTGATATGAATTTTGAGAAAGTTGCCTGAACTTGTACAGATTGAGTTATAATACAGGGGGTTGAGCTTTATTGAAGAAATCCAAACAACAAACTAACAAATAATCATTTTTAGACAATTATTCAACTGAGCCAAGAATTTTTTTCAAAAACTATAATAATACCTTGTGATTTTTTGCTATAAGAACTCTCTTAAAAGGAAAGATTATTAGCTTATGATTTATTTGCTGTTTTATGGAATCGCTGTATTAAAGGGTGTCCACGATGAAATTGCCACACTATGAAATTGCTCTAACTTTTTAACCGTTGGGTAGAATTTAATGAAAATTTTGGTGGATTTAGTTCATAGTACATTATTTACATCCTGCAAGTTAAAGTCCTGTGATCAAAACTCGCGGAAATGGAGTCGAAAGAACAGCTCGTGCGTGATAAAATCTTGCGCATTCATCACGAGAACAAGGATCTCTCGCATCGTTCCATCGCTAAAACGTTGGGAATCGCAAATTCCACGGTGTCGTGAGTGATTAAGCGGTTCGAGGAACGGTTGACCACCGATCGGAAGCCCAGAAGTGAAGGAAAAAGTATTCCGTACAACACCAAAATCACAACCGCGTAGTTGGGGCCTTCAACCGAAATCCGAACGCCTCCGTTCGGGATGTGGCTAAGAAGCTGCACCTAAGCCGAAGTTTTGTCCAGAAGGCCAAAACTAAGGCTGGGCTTCGAACGTTCAAGGTACAAAAGGCCCCTAATCGCGACGAGAAGCAGAACAAGTCCGCCAAAACCCGTGCCAGGAAGTTGTACCTCAACATGCTGACGAAAGTTGAATGCTGCATCATGGACGACGAAACATATGTGAAGGCCGACTTCAAACAGATCCCCGGCAACCTGTTTTTCACGGCCAAGGATAAGTTCAGCGTTCCGGAGCATGTCCGCACTCAGAAGATGTCCAAATTTGCGAAGAAATTCCTGGTTTGGCAAGCCATCTGCACGTGCGGGAAGCGGAGTGCACCTTTCGTGACCCAGGACACGATGAACGGACAGGTGTACATAAAAGAGTGCCTCCAGAAGCGGCTGCTTCCTCTCCTGAAGGCCCACAACGTCCCAACAATCTTCTGGCCGGATTTGGCCTCATGCCACTACTCCAAGGACGTGCTGAAGTGGTATGCGGACAATAAGGTCAATTTCGTGCCGAAAATGTTCAACCCTCCCAACACTCCGGAGCTCCGCCCCATCGAGAAGTACTGGGCGATTATGAAGCAGCACCTTCTTAAACGACCTAAGGTAGTGAAGACAGTCGAGGAACTGAAGAAAGTATGGGTTTACATGCAAAAACGGTTGATTCACAGGTTGTGCAGAATCTTATGGCCGGGGTTAAGGCCAAGGTGCGGGCATTTGCGTATGCTGTGAATAAAATACGAGTAAAATGGTAAAATGAAGTTTAATAGTTATTTCTCAATCGCTGAAAATTTGATGGCAATCGGATAAAAACTCGAATTTTGCGAATCAATTTTGTGTGTGGCAATTTCATCGTGGACATTCTTTAAAACCTTATGAAAAGCATATGTATTCACATGAGAAAATCTTACATCGTTCAATATGATTTTTGAGATCGATCAGATCCTGCGAAAGTTTGTCTGAAATTGGACAGACTTAAGGAAAACTCCTCGGATCATAAGTGACTTAAAATTCTTACCTCCTTGCAAGCAACATCTCGGTTTGCAGTCTCTCCAACCGTCTTGCATTGCATTCAATTCCAATTCCTTTATTTTTTCGTTACACTAAGCAAACGAAATCGGTTGGTTGTATTCCTTTCGGTGCTTGGTATCGTAGTCGTAGTACTGTACCTTGGATGTTCCCGGATCTGTTCGACTGTTAACAGGAACTTGGAATCGTAATCGACTGCTTCAAGGACTGCCTTCGGCTGAGTTTAATTGGGGAGTCTCCTGGTTGATCTACCTGCTTTACCACTGGTTTTCAGCTTTCAGCTTATCCACATTCACCAGTTCCTTCTGTGCGGCTGCCTTAAATTTCCGGCGATCTTTCACTGCCAGCTGTTAATGGACCTTCCCCGTTTAAATCCGTTACACTGGCGAAAAAAAACTATCGAACTTCATTAAAAAATCTTATGAAATTTAGCCACAAGGATTCAGTTTGAATTTCATACTTTTACCTTATGAAACATGTTGTTTGTTATCTACAATCTTTTGAATACAACTATCGTATGATTTTCAATACACAACCTTATGAAACACATGGTTGTGGAATATGATAACAAAACACGTACGTTTCTATGTTATGTTTGTTTTTCAAAGTATTTTGCTTCGAGATTCATTATTTTCAGAAGTTATTCCTTAATTCGATCACAATAAATGAAGAAATGCAGATTCAACCATGGATTCAACCGTCTTTATTTGCAAATCAGAAGTACCTCTCTATCATTCTCGGAATAAATATATTACAACCGAGATTACGATTGGGATTTAGTTTATAATATGTGAGAATAGTATTACCTAGCATTAATTTGTGTCGGTTATTTCTTAACATGATCTCTCTTCGTTGCGCCATTTTGATTGTTTTATAAAATTGTCCTATGTTTTTACATCCCATGTGACGATTATGAAAATCATAAGGTGCTTCTATGCAACTATTAAAATTAACGTATAAACATCGTTTTGAATATGCAAGATTTCATATGAGACCTTTTGAAATTTTTGTGTATAGACTCATGAAGTGAACAATAAGCTCAGTCTCGTGATGTTTCATCAAGGCATCAATTAATGTACCTATCGACCGGTTTTATCCATCAGTGTAGTCGAAATAATTATTTACTTTCAGCTGGCGTATTCGATAATGATATGATTCAAGATTTGCCTAATGAGTTTTTCATATCAAAACTACTGATGAAAAACGAAACGCATATCATATAAACAGTTCTTACACGTAACTTCTATGAAATTTAGAAGGTAGCTTGAAATGAATTTCAAGCTACAGAGAATAAACATCCAGGCTCGAAAATTTTTTTTCTCAATTTACTGTAAATTTTTGAAAGCAAACCGTTGGAACACCAACGCCGCCCAGTCTAGGTTTCACCAAACTAAAATTGACAACGAGCATCAAACCCCGAGGCAATACAGGTTGCGCCATCAACGTCACGATTCACCAAAACTAATGGAAACGAGCTGTAATTTTAAAAATGTCAGTAACAGAAATTTACACAGAAGTATATTGAAATCTATATACAGTAACTGCCGGCTAGGTGCACGCTAGGGTTCAGGAGGGCCGAATATTCGGCTCGGATCATTAGTCTTTTATACCGATAGCTCAAAACAAGACAGTATGGTAGGTGCTGGAATAACTGGCCCTGGAATTAACTTTTCGGTGTCCATGGGAGAATGGCCCACGGTATTTCAGGCTGGAATATACGCTATCCTAGAATGTGCAGCAATCTGCATTAGAAAGAATTACAAAATGCAAATAGATGCATCTGTTCAGATAGTCAAGCAGCCTAAATGCTTTAAAATCAAAAACTTATACGTCAAAACTAGTTTGGGAATGCTCAAAATTTCTGCAACGCCTGTCCTGTCTTAACACCGTTAACCCATACTGGGTTCCTGGGCATACCGGAATCGACGGAAATGAAAAGGCTGACGAATTGGCAAAAAAAGAATCAACAACCGAAATTCGATGGACCCGAGCCCTTTTTGGCTTATCTTCTTGCGCCTCTTAAATAGAGCTTAAGTTCTGGGAGAAAACGAAGGTACAGTACAACTGGAACAAGACCTTAAATGCCCGGCAATCAAAACGTTTTATAAAGCCAAACGCTTGTCATACATATAGATTACTAAATCTATCGAAACGTGATCTGAGCCTATACACAGGTTTAGTAACAGGAAACTGTCCTAGTAAATATCACCTAAAGCTCATTGGTAAGCTGAGATGAAGATAAATGTCGCTTTTTGTAACCTGGAGAGTGAAAGCTCTGAACATTTACTGTGTGACTGCGTTGCACTATTTCATAAAAGATGCAGATTTCTTGACAAAGGTATTATGGAGCCTTGGGAAATTCTGGGTTGTTAGTCCCAAAAGGGTACTAAATTTCATAAGGAATATATTACCTAGTTGGGATCATTGCCTTACAATAGTAGTGATAGTTACTAAGAATAGTGACTCGCCATTGCAATTTGGCATACATAAACAGAGGACTCACCACAATAGAAGAATTAATGGTCGCGGTGGTATCATGTCTCCAACACAGGAAAAAAACTGTTCGCAAACTGGGTACTGTTTAACTGGGCAGCCTGCTAACTGGGCTATAGGCTATAGCCCAGTTAAAAAGCAAATAAACTTTAAAAACAACATTGACATTTTGTTGTTAAAATCAGCAGGGGGCATATGAGTTTCGTAGAGGATTGAAAAATGGTTAAACTCTACGGAAATTAGTCGTAATTTGCTATTACGTTAAACATTTTGCAACAATAAGGTACACATAAATCGTAATAACGCATAAGACTTAAAAACAATATTTAATTTATGTATTGTGCAATGAAATATACTAACCGAAATCTGATCGAAAGCAGTTGCCGAGCAGCATCCGCTAGCCCAGTTAGCGAACGGTTGCTGTACTAATGTAATCTGTGAATCTCAAATTCATGGTTATCCTTTTGCATGTTATTTTGAAAGGTTCCTGCCGACTCGTAGGTGAATAGATCAGAGCTTTCATTTTGATTTTCGTCTCTTACCTCACCCACTGTTTGGAAATGTGAGATAGTATGAATTATTTATAGTCCATGCGCATGCGCAAGGCGTCGATAAAGAAGATGCTTTTATTCAATTCTTGTAGCACACCACATACATCTAGGCGCTTTCAAGACCAACTATTTCAGAGACCATCATTTTCGTTATTTTACAGCCTCTCTGGTTTTTCAAGTAAATTTTGATTAATTTTTTTTAATAAAACACCAAAATCCTATTTCACTGAGCTAACTCTTTGGTTATCATCTATTTCTCACGATAAAACCCTTAATTCAATTCAGTAACACAATTCACCTTAAAAATAATAATACTCCTCCGTCTACCCCTGACTAGCTCGTTCCTGCAGCAAACGAATTTGATCCTTGATCTGTGCCAGTTGGCCCTCGAGCACTGCTCCCACCCTGCCACTGGACTCCACCTCCGATTCCGAGGCCGAATCCAGCGAGAACGCGGCCTCCAACTCGAGCGTCTTTTCCGGTCCGGCCCGTTCGATCAGAATCCGCTCGACGTCCGGGGCCAGTTTGACGTTGGCCAAGCGGGACGCGGTCGACCGTTTCGGTACACCGGCATCTTTCCGCCGGGCCGTTGGTTTGGTCGGGGCCTTCATGCGAGGAACGCTCCTGGCCGCGGATTCGTGCATCCGACAGTGCTGGTCCGAGTTTCCGCTGGTAGAAAGAGCACGGCCACAGTCGGCAACGGGACAGAGAAACTTCCGAGCCCCTTCGTGCTTGGAACGGACGTGGGAAATTAGGTTGCGCTCGTAGTCGTAGAACTTGGGACAGCCCTCATAGGGACATTGGAAAACCTGCTTTTCTTCGCCTTCCGCGGTCTTCTGGTGCACTTGGATGTGAGCTTTGAGGTTTTTCTTAGAGCGGAATTTGCTCTGGCAAATGTCGCACTGATACATTGTTATATGCTGCAGTTTACGGTGAGCAACCAAATCGGTCCAACGGGTGAATTCCGCCGAGCAGGAGTCGCACTTGTGTATGGCGTGTGTTGTCCGATGGTTGCGAAGAGATTTGAGGTTCATGAATCCCCTTGTCACAGTGATCGCATCGGTGCGGATATTGACCCGTATGTCGGAAGGAGTGTTGTTTCAGTTGAAGTTTGCGCCAAAACCGTTCGTCACATTCCTGACAGGTCCATGATTTACCCAGCACGTGCTTCAGGTCGTAGTGCCGGCGCATGCTATGGTCTGAGGAGAAGGTTTTCACGCATGAGGCGTGCTTGCAGCGGATGACATTGGATGTCGCTTCCGGCGGTTTGGATTTATGGTTGGCACGCATGTGACGATTGAGATGAGCCCGGTTGGTGTACTCTTTTGCGCAGTTTGGTTCCGGGCAGATGTATTCGCGCTGGAATAGAAGGCATTGGTTTTTCAATGGTGCCATTCAAATAGCAAGGACAATAGGCAACTAACCACTCCGGTGTGGGCAAATCGATGCCGATCGAAATCGTCCTGCTTGCGGAACATTAATCCACATTCTGTACAATTGAATGACGGTTTCGGTTTGATATCCATTGCTGGATAGGATTTTGCTGCGTTGCCATCGTTGGGGAATGCCTGGGACTCGGTTCCGGCTTCCGACGCTTGGCTCGCAGGACATTGGTCGGTGTCGCTGGATTCCACTTCACTTACCATTTGCCCTTTCTAGGATGGTTTTCTTACAGTTTTGGTAATGATTATGAAGAGATTAAAGTGATTTATGACTAGTTTTTTAGCGAAAACAGTATGAAGAAAAGATGTTTTGTTTTCCTAAAGTCGCACGACGCGCGTATTAATTTACGGATGATCTTTACACGTTTTCAGGTGCTGTCCTGCCTTTTCGTATTGAATTTGAAGTTTACTGACGGGGATGTTTTCTAGATCTTACGTGAGAGCGAGCAGGATGCACGATGCGTGTGACGGTATATCTGATACGCAAGCACGCATGCGCTCGTATCAAAACAAAGCGGAGGGCATTCGAGCAGTTAGAAGGGTATAAGCCTATTTGATAGAAAAGTTTGATCGACCACCTTCGATTCAGATCAGAGGCCTGGCAACCCTATCCTTTTTACTAGCGTTTGACAGATGAGCGTAACATATCACGCGGCCTTATTTGAATAAGGCCCGTCTGACGTTTAATACTACGGTAGGAACGCCAGCATTGTTTACAAACAACGAATCTTTTGACGTTTGGTTGTTACAGATGCGTGGCTACAGAAAAATCTCTGTCCGCCAGATCCCTGATTCAGATTGATATTTTTTTCAGCAAGGCAGTTGAATAAACAAACAAACATTCAACAAAGTCGGAAGACGTTTCTTTGCTTATCAAAAGGATTGACCATCCCTCATGAAAATTCGCAACCAAATTAATGGTCGTAATTTTTTTCAACTCGTGCATTTGACAGACTCAAATGACGTGAAACAACTCAGTAGGACTGAAAAACAATGTAGACTCGAAAAATATCTGCTCATGATTAATGGTAATAATCCATAAGTAATTCTAATAGATTTGATTTGGCACACATAAACATAACATGTGCGGTCACACATGGATTTTAGATGGAGAAAAAGAACTATGTACTCCTGCACATAGATTTCACTGTACAACACGCAAAATAAAACGTAGTTATACCAACCAAAATACGGAATTATTTCAAATAAAATTTTGGTTTAATTATGGACCAATAAAACTGATGAACTGATTCAACAAAACTCTTTAGTTGAAATAAAACTTCATGCTTTATAGAATTAAACATCGTGTTTTATTGTTCTGAACAAAATGTTTTATTGAATCAACTAAACGCATTTGTTGAAATAATAAACAATAATGAAGTAATTCAACAAATCCTTTGAATGGAAACAAAATTGCATGCTTTATAGAATTGAATGTCGTGTTTTATTGTTCTAAACAAAATGTTTTCTTTAACCAACTAAACGCATTTGTTAAAATGCCAAACATTGATGGACTAATACAACAAAACCATTGAATTGAAATAAAACTTCATGATTGGTTGAACTAAAAGTCGTGTTTTATTGATTTGCTTATTGATATTTATTTATTTTTGTTCATCATAATCTATTATAATATCTTTTATTAATCATACGCTAGCCTCTCAGTTTTACAACTATTAATCAGGTTCCTATCGTGTAGCCTAAAGCAACGATTTCAAAGCTAGTTCGAATGAATTAATGTTGGTTTCGTCTTGATTTCTGTATGTTTTCCTTTCCATTGTGGTATTACGTAGATTAGCAAGCTTTTCCCTGGTTCGTTCCATCTTTTCACGGTGATCTACTGGGGTAGTGTTTTATCGCAAGCCTGACAGAAGAAGCAGCTTATTCGATGGCGGTTGTTGTTGGGTAGATCCTGGTCGAGTATAACGTTGCGCTCGATTGCTGTTGAATCGAATCGATTCATTTTGATTACGAATCATTACGCTGACTTGGACAGGATTGAACAGTCAAACAGTACGCAGAACATTGTACGCTTTCATGATCATATCGTTGATTTGTCCTGTCCATGAGCAGCCCAAGATTAACCACCTTGTCAGTCACTGCAATGGGTTCTCCACAAAATTTGATGTCAATTTCGGGGATGATTTGTCCAGATTTGCAGATGATTATGCCTTGGGTTTCCTTTGGATTTGGAAAGAGGTTGTTTACGATTGCCCTGCGTTCGATTGCAACCAAGTTTTCGTTGATTCTATATCGTCAATTGGAAATTATTATAGATTTATATTTTAATAGATTATGTTTAAACTTACATAAGAAAAACTATCGGAGCCAGAGGCAGAGGCAGCAACTTGCCATGTCGGCAGCCCTGAGAAACAATAATAATATGGCTGCTCGGCTTACAGTATGAAATGTGCGCTCATAAAATATTTTATTAAGACAATAAATTAACCATTTGACTTTAAAATGGATTTGATTGTTACACATCGCACATTTTTTAAAGTAATGTCACACAGCGGTGATTACTTTAATAATTTGATTGGTTTGATTTGAATGAAATTTTTAATTGATTTAGAACTTTTTTTTTAATTGAAACAAATAGAAACCTTGCATTGAATAGCAAGACAATATTTTGTTGATTCAAAACAGACTGATTTCCTAGGCTGAAAATATATTTTGTTTAAACAATAAATTAATCATTTGAGTTTAAAAATCAATGTCATTGTTATAAATAAAATATTATTTATATTAATAGCACACAGCAGTGATTACTTTAAAAAAAATGTTGGTTTGATTTGAATAAAATTTTGAATTGATTTGAAACTTTTTTATGAATTGAAACAAACAGAAAGCTTGCATTTAATACTAACAAAATATTTTGTTGAATCAAAGCAGAGTGATTTCTTGGGGTGACAAAATACTTTGTTGGAGCAATTAATTAATCATTTGAGTTGAAAAATAAATGTGATTGTTCTGAATCACACAGCGGTGATTACTTTAAATAATTTTGTCGGTTTAATTTGAATGAAATTTTGAATTGATTTGGAACTTTTTTATGAATTGAAGCAAATAGAAACTTTGGTTTGAATACCAACAAAATATTTTGTTGATTCAAAGCAGAGTGATTTCTTTG
>JASCZW010014815.1:0-22032 GCA_034211315.2 Aedes japonicus
ATCTTTCACTAGCCGCATTTGCGTTTATTGAAGCGTTGCTCTAAGTGAGTGTGAATTTGGAGGGCGTGTTGCAACATGCATTGAACTATATGGGGGGTCATCATTCTTGTGAGAAAATAGAGCTAATTTAGGTTTTTGCTTCTTTGAAGAGATGGAAGAGAGCTTCCCTTGACAGAAAGGCGTATTTCGTCTACTACTTGAAGACGACTAAGCTGCATTTTCGTATTTACGATAATATACATTCTGACTTGTACATAACATATATAGACTGCGCTGTGCGCAAAATTCCGTTTGGAAAATTACAGCCATTTTGGGAAAACCACTGAAAATGTCAACAATTATTCTCTATTAGCAACACCGCCAAGCCACTCGTTGGGAGACTTTCGTTATTTGTTCACATAAATAAGGGATTTTTCATTTTGTTTTTGTGCTAATTGCTCGATGTGCGTATTTTTCACATAATAATGAGGATTTCTTCGACTATTACTGTGACAAAACCTTGAATTTATACACCTAAGGTGAGATCCATTTCTTTTGAGTTTCCCGAATGTGCCTAACGTATTCTTGGGCACTTATTAGAGCCAACACTGTATCTCTCTTCGAATTTTGTAAGTGATTTGAATTTATATATACTAGGTTTCTGTACAAGTCCGAAACTGGCTATTTCCCTTCAGGCAGTGCTGAGAAAATTCGGATCTTGGATTTCAAAATAGAATCGAACGTCAACTTAAATTTTCTACGTCACTTTCATGTGATGAAAACAGCCATATTGTGAAATATTAACTCAGCTTTTTAGAGTATTTTGATATCCATTAGATATCGGTTATTGGCATCTTCATATAACCCGAGAATGGTCTAACCGAGAGTACCGAAAATATCGGTATTATTAGCGGGGAAATACCGGTATTTTCAATAAATAAACTCTTTTTGTCAGTATAAAAAATCTCGAATAATTTTCACCCACATATATCAGCTTTAGACTCGCCGTGCAACAAACACTTACAACAATTGAAAGCGTGCATGAATGATCCTTTGCACAAGTAAGCAGCATTGACTACGTTCACGCTACAGCAAAAATCGATCTTCACCGTCATTAATCATACGTGTTGCTTCATACTCTTAGACTTCAGTCAAATTGCTAATGAACATTGTTTACATCCTAGAGCTGTTAAGTTGAATACCTGTAACTAGAAATTAGAAGAAAAATTAGTATTTTCCATTTAATTCCAACTACCTTTGCTTATCTTGACAGATACGCGTATTTCGTCTACAATGTGCAGACTTCTTCAGTGTCTCGTACAAGTCGAGTTATTAGTACGAGACACTGAAGAAGTCTGCACATTGTAGACGAAATACGCGTATCTGTCAAGATAAGCAAAGGTAGTTGAAATTAAATGGAAAATACTAATTTTTCTTCTAATTTCTAATTGTTTACATCATCAAGAATTTTTGTTCAAGTAACTGCGTCTGCAATTCACGGAGAAAAAAATAACATTGAATTTCGAAGAAAAAATTAAACACGTTATGTCCACTGCTCCTGTGGGCTTTTATTTTCTACACCGTGGTGTAGCCAAGAACGCGAAGTCATCAAAAGTAATTAAGTGTGAAGGCTCCAGCACTAGCGGACTGAAATCACACCTCAAAGGATTGTTCAACATTATCCTGAAACGTGCTGCTTCTCCAGATAGGGCTGGTGATCAGCCGTCAACATCAACTTCAACCACAATTCCAAGAAGAGATACAACAATCACGCAGAGGACTGAAGAGAGCGATAGTTCTTGAAGCCAGCTACTTGAGGTGTGGCGCTAGCGACGATTTGAACATTTTAAGCTTGGTTCACAATGGATTATATTTCTTTACATTATTTCTTCTACCAAACTACTAGTAACAGTAATTAAGGTAAAACATTATAAAACCTGGCTGATAAACAATCGATATTGTCTTTTTAATAAACACTGCACTAAGTACAACACGGAATTTCTTTTTTCTCGAATCAAATTAACGACAAAACACGACAACTTCTGCCGCGACTATTGTGTTTACTGCATAAAGCCTTCAAGAAAATCTAGTTGTCAAATCAGCACCACACGCATCACCAAATTTTCGGCTTCACGATTATTGTTCGTGGATGACAGCCGCTTCAGTCCTAAGCAATCACGCATTATTTTTCATCAATGGTCTCCCTTCTCGAAACTGCTCTAGCCTGCATGGCTTCGATGGACGGCATATTGTATAGGACTCTTGAACAATCTGAGGACATCCGCTTGGGTTTAGTCGTTCGGGGTTTCAGTGGGATTCCAAAAACCACTACGGGATCAGGCCAAAAGTTAAAACGTATTACAATTTAGTTGTGATACCAAGCTGACTTCCATGAAATTGAAAAAGGACAACGAGAAATCAGCGCCAGCTCTGACGAATGGACTTCTAACCAAAATCGGCGATTAATCAACGTATATTTTCATGACTGTAAGAAAATGTGGAACCTTGGACTGCGAAGAATAATAGGATCGATGGATGCTAAGCACTGCATAGCTGCATAATTTGAGGGAGTTCATCGTTTCTTTTTCGGACTACGTCATGGCACTTACCAACGACCGACGGACCACATCTAATGTTGAAAGTGGGAAGGTTGTTGAAGACTTAACGCCAGGTTTGCCAAGCGCATGGCATACACTTGACAGTTGTGAGTGTATTGTTTCAGCAGCGCCCTCCGATGGATAAAAACAAAGGATATTTTTTTTTTGTACAATTTAAATTTATTGTATTGTTTTTTCAATTTTGTTTTCTTCCAGACTCCGATGTAGAATCAGACGATAGTGATGAAAAAGCAGATTGGAGGAATCGGAGCCACTCATCTTCAAGCCCATAATATGTGAAATTGTGAAAAAGATAAGTGCCGCAGTAGTTCTCTTCCGGAGATCACATGTGAAAAATGCTTTAGTGGAAAAAAGCAGGAGCTTCATGGAATCCCAGAGCATCATCGCCCTATGATTGCTCCGGTAATATTTGCAGAAAGTTTGGCCAAGTTGATTCCACTAACTTCTTCCACTTCTTCATTGAAGGATCTTTGATAGAGGAGTCAGCAGGCTTTGGAAAATTTAATGAATTGTATAGCGCCAACCGTAAACTTCATACTCCTTGTTCCGTATATGTCACTGAATTAGCGGCAATACACTTTACGCTAGAAATTATTGCCTCATTAACACCGGATCAGTACTTCATTTTCACGGATAGTCTCAGTTCTATAGAGGCTATTCGCTCATTGAAGCCGGTAAAGCACTCCTCGTATTTTCTCATGAAAATACAGGAGCCTCTAAGTGCTTTATCTTCGCGTTATTTTATCATCACCTTCGTATGGGTCCCATCTCATTGTTCAATTCCGGGCATTGAGAAAGCGGACTCGCTTGCAATGTTGGGCGATATTTGTGATCGAATCCCCTTCAACGAATTTTTTCCTATTTTTCGTCAACAGTCACTCGTCAGCTGGCAGTATAAATGGAGTAAAGGAGATTTGGGGCGATGGCAACATTCTATCATCCCAAAGGTGTCGAATAAATCTTGGTTTAGGGGGATGGATGTGGGTCGAGACTTCATTCGTGTCATGTCTCGCCTCATGTCCAATCATTATTCTTTGAAAGCTCATTTTTACCGGGTTGGGCTGAGCGACAGCAATCTCTGTGAGTGTGGACAAGGCTATCAGGACGCAGATCACGTTATTTGGTCATGTGCTGAGCATCGTGGAGTCAGATCTGAGCTTTATGATTCCCTTCGGGCTCGAGGTAGACAACCCAATGTGCCAGTTCGAGATATTTTGGCTGTACGTGATTTGGAGTACATGAAACTCATTTATGTGTTTTTGACTAACATTAACCTTAGATTGTAGTTAGTTTAACCTGTATGTTTACTTTAAGTTTTTTTTTATCGGTGTTTTTATCTTTTTTTTTCAGTCATGCTTTCGATAATGTACGAAGTCAGGCACAGCAGATTAGTGGTTGTAGAGCGACCAGAAGTAAACCCATGTTGATCAGCACTCAAATACTGCTTGCAATGAGAGAGCAACGTTTCCATAATAACTAGCTCGAAAAGCTTTGATACAGCACTTAACGATGTAATACCTCGATAGTTATCCACGGCTCGTTCGCTTCCCTTTTTATGGACAGGAAACATATGCGCAAACTTCCAGCAGGATGGAAATATGCCGCTGGAGAGGGACATGCAGAATAGACGATGAAGTGGATCTATACGTCTTCAAAAACGCGGATGGAACACCATCAGGTCCAGGGTTGAAGGATGACTTGACTGAAGTCGTGGCCTTGGATATCAAATATCTATTTAAGAAATATAAAAAAAAAAAAAAAAAAATTTGAGTTTGAGTCCTAATTGACGACCTAGAACATCCGGAATATTAAGAAGTTCAAGAAAAAATAAATAAATGCCTTATTAATAGTATAAAGCGCTGTTTTAGAGTATGGTACATATGCATAGGTATTATTACATTTTTGATGATAAACGTTAAGTATTTTGTATATTTCTAGGATGTTCTAGGTCGTCCAAAATGCACTTGAGTGCAGAATTTCAGATCTACAGTTTTAACAGTAACTTTATGGGTTATATAAGATTATGATGTGTATTCAAACATATTGCATGAACCTTTTGGAAGGTCAACAGACATTATTTGATAATTTTGAGATGTTCTAGGTCATCAAAACTGTCTTGAGTTCAGAACTAAAGGCCTACAGTAAAAACTATAGCTTTTTGGGCATATACAAAGTAACTCCAACTATTCAACCATATTCAGTAAATCTTTTAGAACGTTAACAAACATATCGAGATAACTGGGATAATCGCGGTCATCCAAACTATTCTTGAGCTCAGTAGGTTCTTAGAGTATGCAGAGGACCAATATGTATTTAAAAATATTCATTGATTAGTGTAGAAGACATTTATTGATTAGTGTAGAGAACAGTCATAATCCGACAATATTGAGATATTCTAGGTCATCCAAACTGTCCTTAAGTTTTAAACATAAGATCTACATCTATAAAAGCAGCTTTTTAGGCTTTAGAAGGTGACTATGTGTATTCAAACATATTCAATTAATCTTTTCGAAGGTCAACAGCCAATATTTTATAACTTTTTGATTCTCTAGGTCATCCAAACTGTTCTGGCGTTCAGAACTTGAGATTTGCAGTTGTAACAGGATTTACAGTTGTTTAGGAAATACAAAGTTACAATAAATATACAAACATATTCAGCTAATATTCTTGAAGGTCTACAAACATGAAATAACAATATGACATGTTCTGGCTTATCCAAACTATTCTTGAGATTAGAGCATGGGATCTACAGTTGCAACAAAAATTTACTGCAAAGTTATGCTGTGTATTGAAACATATCCATTGAATATCTTGGAAGACGAACAGACATTATGAGGTAATCTTCTAGGTTTTCCAAACTATCCATGAATTCAAAACTAAAAATCTGCAGCTGTAACTGTAGCTGTCTGGACCATACAAAGTAACAATATGTACTAGATCAATTTGAGTGAATCTTCTGGATGGTAAAAACATATAATGATCTATCTTGGGATGTTCTAGGTCACTAAAACTGCCCTTAATTTTAGAAGTTAGGACATTAATAACCTATGAGGGGCATTCAAAAACATTCAGTAAATGTCTGTAAGGTCACCAGTCATTGTCAGATTTTCCTGGGATGTTCAAGTTCATAAAAATTGTATTGAGTTCAGAACTTAAGATATACATAAGTAACCGTAGCCTCTTGGAAAACTAAACTACAGTAACTATTCAAACGTATTCAATTAATATTCTGAAACGTCCACAGACGTCATAAGATTTTCTTGGTAGTTTTAGATTATTCAAAACATAAGGTATACAATTGTAACAGTAGCTATATGGGATATACATAGTTAAGTTAGTTTGTTTGGCATGAACATCCAAAGGTTATCTTATAATGTCTGTTGGTCTTCCGATGAATGCCCTTCATTGAATATGTTTGAATACACATTGAAAAGCGGATACGCTTCTTTTTCAACTGAAGATCTTATGTTCTGAGCTCCAGGAAACTTTGGGTGGCCTAGCACATCTCAAAACAATATATTCTACTTTTTTCAATCATATATTTGTCATTGGTCACCAATTTAATCAGAACAAACCAAATCGCTTGTATAATAACGCGTGGAACATTTTAAGCATGGAAGGGCGAATTCAAAGAATATTGCATTGTAAAATTTGAATAGCATACATTTAGTTTCGAAACCTTACGTCATCATTCCGTACAAATCAATAGGGCTGTGCGTTTTAGTTTTTAAATGAGAACTGGACTACTAGATGCCCACTGAAAACTATTTTTTTCCTTTTTTCTCGAATTAATTACCGATTAGAAAAAAAGTTTGTTTTACGCTACATGCTTGAAATTCGTTGGAGAATAGGCCAGAACTCGCTCAGAAATCTTGTTTATGATTTTTTTTCTTATATCCATCAAGTTTAAATTTAATCACACTGAATAATAATCTGATGTGAGCTTTAATTACCCTCACTCTACCACTTTCGCTAATTTCAGTAGCTTTCGAATAGATGTAACTAAACCCTTATCAGCAACTCAACAGATCGTTCAATTTCTCCACCAAATATTCCCACTTTCAAACTACTAAGTAACTATAACACTATCTCTCTTTCGGACGAGTCCCAGCGAATTGAAAAATAACGCAATCAATTCGTCAACCCATCGCCTTTGAATCGAGCAAGCCATCTCTCGCCACACCGCTCTAACCTCACACCAGACAGATAGAAAGAAGCCGACCGGGATCGAGCAATAACCCATTTATTATTACCCATATTGTTTGCAAACATGCAGCGCGATAAGACACCATCCCATCCAGGGCGTCCCGCATGAACTAGCCAAGTGCACAAAAACCGCCGATCAGCACAACCGGAGATGATGTTGATAAGTGGCTGTGATGCTATTCATCTTCAATACTTTCGACCGATTGCGAGCGTAAACACGGCTGGACACTTAGTGTCAATTGAGCTCCCACCGCGAGCAGGCCCCTGTAGGTCTCGTCTGAGTGTATCATTCAGCCATGTTCCAGAAACTTCTCATCGTCGCCTTGCTGCTAGTGGAAACCGCTTTGGGATCTGCCATACCCTGTGATGACTCGGAAGCTGAGCTAGAGAATTTGGTGGTCGGAGCAAAATGGGAACCCCGAACACCGGAGCAGACTCTCTACGCCTACGTCCGCTGCCTCAATGACTCTTCGGCCAGCATAGAACAGAAGATCAACTGGGTCAAGTGGCACCCGGATACCACCTACGAGAGTCAATGCTACGTGAAGTGTGTCAGTGAAGAATTGCGGCTGTACGATCCGAAAGAGAAACGCTTTATCCCGGAAAGGTTTGTTCAGCAGGCGGAATCGTTCTTTCACGCGGATCCGGAACAGTTGCAAGCCTTAAAATCTGACGCTGATCCAATGTTGTCCGGAGCTTTGGCTGACAATTCTTGTGAGTCAGTGTTCTTTAAGTACGCTAGATTCTACGCCACCCATCATAATACAATACTGAGAATGTTCCACGGCGATTATCGCGATATTGCAACGACCTACGCAAAACTCGGTGACCGTGTCAAACAGATCGGCCAAATGTTCATGGATTATTGCGAAAAGCGCACCGGAGCCAAGTGGGACGAAAAGGAAAGCTGTCCCTCGGTGACACTTCTGGATTGTATTTTCCGTGGATTCCGCTGGATTACGGAGGAAGGCACTGTTAATGTAAGATGAAGAAGATAACCTCAGAGCAAACAAATTAACTTGTTTATATTTTTCGGTCCCTCTCCGATCTAGGTCAACGAAATTCGTCGCGACTACGATGCGACCGGGCTGAGTAGTGAAATGACGGACCACTGTGGATCAGAGGAAGGCGGTGCACGGAGGCTGTACAACTGTCTTCGCGATAAGGGCGTCGAAGAGTTGGCCCGGGTGATGCGAGAGCGAAATCAGAAGACGGCATTTTATTTTGATTTGACGTCGAAGGAGGAACCGTGGAAGTCGGCCGTCGAATTTGCCAACAATCTTAGCTGATGTTGGGAAATCAGTTGCAAGAGAAGGTTATTTAACTTGTAAGTGCAAATGGTTGTTCTTTTTGAGATTCCAAACTGGATTTGTATTCAGGAACATATGAGACTAATAAATGTATACATTGACTTATTAATTGAGAGACAACGGTGCGTTGCATTCATTAAGTTGAAGAATCATTAGAATACAAACATGACTAAGATAATTGTTGACTTGCGTTGCCATTTCAAACTTCTCACGTCAAACTACTATCGTATATGTTTAGACAAGATTGTTTAAACGCATTTAGACAAGATTGTTAGTTGATGTACGCATTGCGGAGCGGAAGAAAACACTTTCATGACCGGACAGTAATCTGCATGCTTTAAATAAGTCTCTACTATTGGAAACTCTATTTCATCGCTATGATATTTTTTGAGCTTAATGCTCGTTTCTGAAGCTAAGTTCCGATAGATAAGAAGTAAGCAGAGGGATTAACGTTGAAATATTTGCGGTTGCATATATAGATTACATACAGCTTCATCGAATATCCCAGATGATGCATGAACTGTTTAAAACCCGTCCCGTATCCCATATCACTTACCTTAGGAAAGAAAAAGCGAACAATGCAATGTCTTATTACCAAACAAACGGGCATAAAAACAATTGGTACGCAACAAACAACATGGATCATTTTTGCTGAAGCCGACCTGCGGACCCTTAACAGTAAACAGGGATGTCTAAGTTCAGCTATGGGCCGCATAGAATGGAGACAACTTTTGTGTACAGCAGAGGCCGCACCAGACTTGGTCTTATTCGTATGCTAGGTTACCTGACGTGTTCGTTCAACAACTCCCTGGTTCAACAACAAAACCAGACAGGTATTCTGATTCGAGACGGTGCAAACTGTAACGATCAGGAAAATTGAATAATTTTGTACGCGATTTATTAGATCTAGGGAGAATTTGAATTTTGATTCCATAAGGTAGGCAGTACGGAAACACTAATATTCTGCTGAAATCTTTCGTAGGGCGGACCCATTTGAATTATGGATAGAGAAGGAAAGAGACATCTGGTCAACGAAACGAGCCAAGTATTATTGTATGTCCAGTTTCGCGATGGGACACGAAAGGTCCTGGGAAAAGGCAAGCTTCCGGTTTGTCCGAGTGTGCTTTCCTCAATCTGAAAATTCAGGGTCTCGTTCATTCTGTCCGTGGTCGTTTTCTCTTGTTTATTTTCATTTATATTACAAAATCGAAGGTAGGACTAACAAATCTATTCGTTGTTTTCTGCAACGAAACTAACTTGTACTTGATTGCGCACGGGCGGGGATCCTACGTTGTGTATGGTTGTTTGAAATGAAATAAGAACACCGATCGTTCGGCCGTCCTGCCATGGCGGAGGCATAGGAGAAAAAACTTTATTGATTCCTTATTGTCTAGTTGAAGCAGTACAGTGGTTAGGGTAAGGGCACGTATTAACGACGTTGTCCAAACAGTACTTTTTAAGAAGCTACCTTCGTTTTTAATGCCACACGCACAACTGTCAAAAGCACGAAGCATTTGTTGACAAAGAAAGAACATTCGTTCATTCTACGAAAACAATACAAAGAGCTACGAGTAATGTGTTACCAATATGAAAGAAACGTCTCTCTGGTTGCACGAACGACTGACAGATCTTCTTTATCGGCTCAAAATATAATTAGCTGGTCTTTACGAAATTCATGTTGTGCATTGTACAAAAAGGTGTAATGATAGCATTTTGTTAGATGACAAGCATCATGAATGTTTCATACAATGCACGAGACATTTGTACAAAATCCATGTTTACGAAACGAGTGAAAGCTAATTTACGAAAATAAATTTTCAGTGTGATGATTATGTCAGTTAAATCCAGGTTTGAAGTATAAGTGGCTCTCACCACGGTCTCTGAGTGACTATCATGAATTTTGTGGCATACAATTATAAGGTTTTTCGTATGGTCGTTTAAAGTTTCAAGCCAACTGGTCTGATCCGAAATTCTTTTTTTTTTAAATGGACTTGCTCTTCCGGGCAAAATAACAAAGGGCGTGTGGTCTCTCTTGTGGAGAGGCGCTTAAGCCACGCGTTTTTGAGACGGATCGTCCGGGTTGGCTACAAAATATAACATCTGTTTTGGCAAATTTATACCCCTCCCCCCTTTCACCAGTACTTTTAGACTAATATCACGCAATGTCACGAATTCTTAAACTATGCACGTAATGTTTGAACGTTTCCTCACCACACTAACCAAAGCAGGGTGAATTCAATTCGGCGAGCAGTTCACGACAGTCTTTAAGTATAAAGTGACCATCCAATAACTGCGTCACGACAAAATGGTTATTGACACCCACCATAAACTGTCCGTTTGCCCCCCCCCCCCTTTATCCTAAAAGCGTAACGTAATTGGTGAAAATCCTTCTTTTTGACCTCTTTGTAAAATTCTTTCAAGAAGTATACAATACATTTTCCGAAGAAGACCGTTACCGTGACTGTTTCACCTTTATTTCCAAAACTCTCAACAACTTTTCAATCAATCAATTATCTTAACATGAAGTCTTTACGGCACTTAAAAATTTAAACGCATCTAAAGAGCCAGGGCCAGATGGTATTGCACCCGAAGTCTTGAACAATCTTTCAGAAGAGCTCATACTCTACCTTTAGAACAACTCTTCAATAACGCTTCTTCGCGACAAAATCTAGACGGATTAAATTTTGGAAACAAATTTGCAATAAATTCAATTCAAGATGCATTTTTATGCTAATAATTGTTCATTATTAGTCATCTTAAAACTAATTACAGTTACTTAATTAGGCTGCATGAACAAACTACGAACTTTTGAGTCTACTCCGGTCATTAGGGTCTGTGCATACTTCTCTGCAACCGATTTAGCTGCTTTTGTCCAAAATCTTCGAAATTTTTCTGTAGGTGCAGCTTGTTGTTTATATTGAGACAGTTCTCTCTTCACGAGAGCCCAATACCGTAAAATAAATAAATAAATAAATAAAAAAGACAAACGTTCATAAGTCTGCCAAATTATTCACGCGTTGATGAAGTGTTTCCAGAGATATACGTTTTTAGGAGTGTCCAGATTTTGTCGCGAACAAGCCTTATGTCTCTGAGGAATGAAAAATTCTCTGAAATTTTGGAAATCCTGTTACTCGATGCCTATATTCCAATCAAAAATGCGTAACTATCGTGAAATTGCCATTATTTATTGCATTCCTAGAATTTTTAAAGCTGTTATCAATGACAAAATGTTCCACCACTTACAAAATTTTATCATAAATAAACAGCACGATTTCTACAAAGGCCACTCAACTAATAGAAATCTTCTAGAATTTGTAACATAAATTCTTAATGAAATGGATAATGGCAAGCATGTGGAAGTCGATTATATTAATTTCAGTAAAGTACACAAAAATACTAAACTGAGTCGTGTATAAAAAACTAAATTACGTTGATAAATTCACATACATTAACAGTTTAAGTTGCTTCTATTTCGTTTGCATGTTTAACCTTTCCAAGTAATGGTCAAAATACAGTTTTTAAAATTTTAAGTCAAACATTTACATTAAAAAAATTGACAAACATTGCCGATTTTTCATGGGTTTACCTTCACCCGCAATGAAAAAACTACCCATGCAGTATCAATCATAGTAACCCATGAGTCAGCAGACAAAATTTGACAACTAAATCAGTCGAACTATAACCGTGATGGCAAAAACAGTGAAGCAACTCCGTTCAGAAGTGTGCGCGTTCAAAGAACGGCAACCCACCGCGTCGAAAGCGGACATCGTGTGGCACTTTGTGGACACAGGACACGCCCGTTCCGGTATTTACAACATCTTGGCACTATTAGAAATCAATCAGAGCATGGAAAGGAAGCCCGGTTCCGGATGGCCGACGACCCTGAGCGACAAGAAGCCGCAAAGGATGCTGAAGAGGAAGACCGAAGGAAAAGTGGCTACATCGCTGCGTGCGCTTGGCCGGGAGGTCCGTTTAACCGGCCAAACAGTGAAAAAGTACCTGGCGAACATCCAAAGCAACACACAAGTTTAATAACAATTGAAAATACTTTTATATGACTAGATTTGGTTATAAAGAAGCTTACTCAACATAAAATCATGAAGATGTGTTACTAGGGATGAACACACATATCAGGAAGCGGAAGTCACGTCCACTAGTTTTGAAGCTGTAGGCAATGATGCAGGTTTTCCCGGTGAATCGCGACGTGGCGGTAGTATAAGAGCGAAGACGCGGTGTTCTGGCCGGATCTGGCGTCGGCCCACTACTCGAAGCAATCATTCCCCCAATCAGATGGAGCGGCTGAATATCGATGTGGTACCGATGTCCGCGATCCCGCCCAACGTCCCCCAGCTGCGTCCCATCGATAATTTCTGGGCCAACCTGAAGCGTGAGATCTACTCCAAGAATTTTGTAGCGAAAACTGAGGAGGAATTTATAAATAAAACGAAGAAAGAACTCAAAAACATCAATACATGCATGTTTTCGTCCGCCATGGTGAATGTTCCGATTAATTGCCGGAAGGCGGCTCGCAAGGGCGTAAATTTTTTTTTGCATATTAGCTTAAATAATTGACTTCCATGGGAAATTTATCAAAAGCAATTATCTGTGTTAACTTTTTTTAATCAACCTCCCTAAAAAGTCCATTTTTCAAAATGCAAACATTATACTTCTGGTACATCCTATATAATGTAACATAATGTGCGTGTTTAATTTGGACGTGATGAAACTACAGCATCGGTATATGTTCCCAATATGTGTTGTTCTCCACCAATTGCAATCGTTTACAAGCTTAACCATTTCCCGTCAACACTTAGGAGGTCCTGAAATGATCTTCGAAGATTTTGCTAATTACGCCGTGGTGGATTACGCAATGCCATCCGGAAGAAAACACAGGTTCGAGGACTAATCATCAGATGGCCTCAAAACGTTGAGAAATAGCCTACTGGAGAAATTTCGTGAATTTTAATACCCATTTTACCAGGGTTTCCTTATAAATATTTTCATGGCCACTCGAGAACCCACGGGATCCAGTTTCAGAATCGACGTTGGAGGAACAAGTCGGCATATGGCCCACAATTGAATAGATATAGTTTCTAGGAATTATTCCAAAAATTAAGACATCCTTTCCCAAAAATTCTATACATGTTTCCAAATAGTATCTCCATATCGGACCAACAGCCCTGGTAACCCGGATTTACGGGAACCTGATGATTTCGAATGGTAATTGCTGATAATTTCGTTCAATAAAAGCCAGAATTATAATCATTTGAATTTGGTGGGTACCCGGGTATCCTGTTTATCACTTAGAGATGCTTTTTTTTTGTCAAACATGTTAGGGTTAAACGGTTCAGCTTCAATTTAAATGATCCATAATATACATTATTGTACTTGTATTCATGATCATTGGACTATACAGTAAGACCAAATTTCATAGGAAGCGCTGTAGAATCTAGTATGAGGTATCCAAATAGACCACTAGAGCCGCATCAATGGTTAAGTGGCAAAGGGAATGGAACAACTCCACAAAAGGTCACTGGATCCACCGACTAATCCCGGAACTATCCGAGTCGTTCGGTAGACGACACGATGAAGTGAACTTCCTTTTAAGGCAGATTCTGTCAGGTCATGACTGCTTAAGACAATATTTGCACAAAAATGCGCATGCACCGAGTGCGTGGGAGTTGAGGAAACCGTGGAACATGTGTTCATCACATGTTCTCGCTTCGACGTGCCAAGACCCGGCATGATAGCCGTAAGCTGTCACGACACAACTCCGGATAATCTGATCCAGAGGATGTGTCAAGACCGGGTCATCTGGGTTGCGGTATGCATAGCAGCCTTTCAGATTGTCCTCGATCTCCAACAAAAATAGTGAAACGACCAACGGCAGGTTGCAGGGACCACCTATCTACTGAAACCCTAAGTAGTTAGACTTAGTGGTGATGAATAAGCACAATAGCCCCCTCCCCGAAGTAATACAAAAAGGTGGTTCCGGGGAGGGTCCAGGACTTAAGGTAGGGTTACACTCATCTCCCCACTCTCAGTTCATCAGAGGTCTGGTTGCAGGCTTTCCATTCCGTGTAAAGGGTGTCCACAGTTAAATTGCATCACTTTAAACTCGTCCTCAAAAACAAGTCTCTCAACGGATTGTCAAGAAATATTCTGGGAATAAATAAAAATGTATAATCTTGGTTTAGGGATTTTTATTCCACTGTATTTCTTTACCAAATCCAAGAGCTCGAACTTTCTTCTTAATACCACGCATACGATTTTGTACAACGCTTGAACCGACATTTATTTCAACATTTCCAACAATTCTGTAGCGACAACTTTAGGATGCTTACGAAATTCGTGCTTCATAAAAGCCCAATATTTTTCAATTGGCCGCAACTCTGGAGAGTTTGGGGGATTAAGATCCTTCATCACGAAATTGACACCATTCGTCTTGTACCACTCCAGAACATCCTTGGAGTAGTGACAAGAGGCTAGGTCCGGCCAAAAAATTGTAGGAACGTTGTGTGTTTTGAGACACGGGCCATTTACAGTTGAAGTTGTCACGAAAGGCTTGCTCCGTTTACCACACGAACAAATCCCCTTCCAAATCATGAATTTTTTGGGGAACTTTGACACTTGCTGTTGCCTGAGACACTCTGGAACATCAAACTTGTCTTCCGCAGTCACATACTGGTTGTCGGGAATTTGTTTAAAGTCTGCTTTTTCGCGTGCTTCATGTTTTAGCTGTCCTTTTCTGTTTTTCATTGCGGTTTGGAGATTTTTGAACTTTGAATGAACGGAGCCCAGCTCGTTTCTTGGCTTTCTGCACGAAACTTTTGGTCAAGTGCAGCTTTTTCGCGACATTCCGAACGGAACAGTTGGGTTTGCGTTTAAAGGCAGCAACCATTAGCTCGTGATCCTTCACACAGTACGGAACAACTGTTCCACCACTCATCTTCTTCCGATCGACAATTTAACGTTCCCCGAAACGTTTTATGACACGAGACACTGTAGACTGGTGAATTTTCAACACCTTTCCAATGACTCGGTGCGAAAGAAGTGGGTTGTCGAGGGGCGCGTGCAAAATGTTCACGCGCACTTGCTATTCTTTCGACTCCATTTTCGAAACAACGACACATTCCACAATGAAACTCACGCAGTGTAAACAATACACGCTGAGATCATTTCACCTAAAATTTCGTTAAAATCAACACAACAGGCAAAATGTTACAGCTTATTGAAAGTAATGCAATTTAACTGTGGACACCCTTTGAATTAAAAAAAAAACATGTGGAAATAAATATTATATGCTGCACGCTTTTTCCAAAAAAAAAACTAACATAAAGAACGCTTTACTCAAATCGGTCAAACTATGGCTACCCAAAAGTGAGTGAAGACAATTCGTGGAAGTAAGATGACAACTCTCAACATCGGCTTGAATCCGTTCGATGTTTATACTTAATTGTCAAAGCGTTCCTTCTAACTATCTTTACTCACCTCTGAGTAGCCATACCTTTGACCAATTTGAGTCAATCGTGTTCAATTTTCGATTGTTTAGAAATAGTGAATGAAGCGCAAAAAAGTGCGCGTTTGGAAACAAGCCTGCTCTAAGCAATCTGATCGCTGCGTGTGTTTTAGTATTTTAAATTATCACCACAAGATGAACTGTATTGCACCTGAATGTCGTACATCAAGCTCTCTTCATCTTTGGAAGTGCAATGGTACATGTGGGCGGAGTTTCCATGCTGCATGCATTGGCGCCAAACGAGACTGGGAAGACAACCTACGTAACTATGTGCTCCCACTTTGCCAACAGTGTGCTACTAATCTACTCATGCATGAAGCGGTGGACACAATTGAAAAACGGTTGACATCGCTGGAACAGCACTGGCTCGAAGGTGCAAAACAATATTAAAAATGTTCAACACCTTGGCTAAGGCACCAAACCATGCATCGTCAGCTGAGACTGCTGACCTAGTGCGTGAAGTTGCTCGTGATTTCGGTAGTGCTATTACCGAGTCAATCAATGCTAAAATTGAAGACACGCTAAACCGTTTATCGGACAAAATGGACAATGATCGTAAAAATATATTGGCAATCGCTTCTGCGTCTGGTGATTTTCCATCGGATGTAATTATGGGAAATTATGGACGAGGTGAAACTGCTGTCGTCTTTATGTTCGAGAATAACCACTTCAGTGGAAGCAGGTCACACTTTTGAATGCTGCTGATCCACCCCTAAGCTCTATCCGTAGCAGAGCTGGATCTTGCCAGATCAAAACAGACGATTGATGTCAAGGAGGGTTGGCACACTCTTGGGTAAAAGGATTTGGAGAAATGACTGGACCGGATTAACGGAAACATGTTCGAGAACTACAGCAAAAAGCTAAAAAGAAGGCCAACAAGCGGGAAAAAAACTCTAAAACGGTGCATGAACAGCCATAATATATATCATGGGATTGGCGGTGATGTAAGCAATAACAGCCGCAACGCCCATAATAATCATAATGGCAATGGAATTCTGGATATCAACAACGTTCAGCGTGCCGTTTGCAGCTCTCTTCCGTTGGACAAGGACCTCCTAGCAGCAGCTAAAGAGAGATTCTCAGGGGCTCCTGCGCATCAGCGTATTAGGTTTCAACTTGGAGAAATTATGAACCCATACCCAGCTGAACAGCATTTACGTCAAGAATGCCCAACTTCATCTTCAAATTGGACCTTTCGGCCGGTGTTAAGGACATCATTTTCAAACCATTCTTCGCCGTGTTCGTGCCAACGTACGGGTTTTCAACAGAACTGACTCAGTCTAAAGAGGTAGAATGTTTAGAATTAAGTAATTCTAATTGTATTGACAAGTTCTCAAACCTTTCTTCACACTATAATATAACTGAAGTGCTGATATCCAAGATAAAAACAATTTACAAAAATTTAATCAGTTCATCTTTTTCTATCATATTGGGTACAGAAACTAGTTGGAATGAGAGCATTAAAAGTGAAGAAATGTTTGGGAATGATTTTTGCGCATTCAGAGATGACCGTAACCATCAAATGGCACAAAGGAGGTTTGGAGGTGGTGTCCTCATTGCGATTTCATCTAAATTTAATGCTGAACTAATTCCTTCTACCAAATTTAAGGAGTTTGAACATGTGTGGGTTAAAGCACAAATAGCTGGTGAATTGCATGTGTTTGTATCTATGTATTTCCCACCTGATCATGCTAACAAAAACACATGCGAAGCATTTTTTCAAAATGCTGAAGGAATCCTCTCGGATCTTTCCCCTGAGATCAATGTTCACGTATACGGCGATTTCAATCAACGCAATGCAGACTTCATTTTTGACGTTGAAAATGAAGGTATTTTTCTTCCAGTCATTGGGGACAATGTGACATTACAGTTGTTTTTTGACAAAATTGCCAGCCTTGGTTTGAATCAAATTAGTCATGTAAAAAATCAGCAAAATTGTTATTTAGATGTTATGCTGACAAACATTCATGAGGATTTATGTGTTAATGAATGCCTGACGCCCTTATGGAAAAATGAACAATTTCATACTGCAATTCAATATTTTTAATTTGTTCATTACAATCCACGGCCCAAAGACTATGATTATCAGGAAATCTTTGAATACAACAAAGCTAATTACGAGAATATAAAAATTAAGCTGAATTCAATCAACTGACAATCAATCATACGAAAAGAAGTACACTTCGAAAGCGCTGTTGATGTCTTCTACAGGTTTTTATTTGAAATAATTAATGAGAACGTACCTCTTAAAAAAAAAGAGACGCAGATATAAGGAGTGTATCAAAAATAAGCTATCCACAAAATTTCTTTCAAATTATGTTGAAAACCGGACAAGTGTTGCATCGCATTTTTTGGACGCTTGAGCCCAAATTTTTTTGAACTCCTGCATGTTCCCAGCTGCCTTACCAATCTTCTTGAAGACGCTCTTCACGATTGCCCAGTAACGTTCGATGGGTCGAAGCTGAGGGCAATTTGGTGGATTGATATTTTTCTCAACGAAATCTATACCCTTTTCCGCAAGCCAATTGAGAGTGGTTTTGGCATAGTGAGCCGACGCTCAATCCGGCCAAAACAGTGGAGGTGTACTATGCTTCTTATATAAAGGCAACAATCTCTTCTGGAGACACTCAGATCGATAGATTTCCGCATTTATAGTTCCGGTAGTGTAAAAAATGGTTGACTTCAAACCGCAGGAACATATTGCTTGCCACACCAGTACCTTTTGACCGAATTTCTCCACTTGAATCGACCTGTCCGCATCGCTCACATCCTCTCCAACGACGGCAGTAAAGTATTGTGGACCTGGAAGGGTTTTTGAGTCCTCCTTTACATAGGTCTCATCGTCCATCAAAACGCATGCATCCGGACGCTGCAAAAGAAGTGGAAACAATTTCCGGGCCCTTGTTGCTGCTCGCTTCTTCTGTTCGGCACTTTGTTTAGAGATTTTCTGCTTCTTGTAGGTCTTCAGGTGGTTTCGCCTCTTGATACGCTGGATCATTCCGACACTCGTTCCTGCTTTTTTGGCCAAATCAAGTATTGACATTGATTTGTTTTTCATGATTAGAGATACCACTTTCTGCTCCAGTTTCGGGTTGGAAGAACCGGGTTTTCTGCCTCTTCCTGGTAGCTCATCCAAAGAATAGTGTTCCCCAAACTTATTAATGATGGTTTTAACACTCGCATGATGAATTCCAAACCGCTTTGCCAATTTTCGCATAGTAATATCCTTCTCACTTAGCCATGTGTCCAGAACCTTAATTTTAACTTCCAGATGATGATCACGATCTAGATTATTTTTCATTCTTTCCTGCATCCTCGAATGACATTAGAGTTAGTCAGATACATGTTCAAGACATTCTTGCTGGTTTGAATCTTGATGCTGCGAAAGGTGCGGGACCTGATGGAATCCCTCCAGCGTTTATGATAAATCTTGCATTTGAACTAACGTCGCCTTTATTTTGGCTCTTCAAATGGTCAGTTCCCAAAAATTTGGAAAATCTCATATCCAATACCCATATATAAGTCAGGAAAAAAAATCCGATATTCGCAATAACCGTGGAGTTGCTATTATGTCTAGCATCCCAAAGCTCTTTGAAGCTATCGTCAATAGAAATCTGTTCAGCCAAGTACAAAATGTTATAACAAATTCGCAGCATGGATTTTTCAAAGGACGCTCAACTTCCACAAACTTGTTAGAATTCGTAAATTATTCATTAAACGCAATGGACAACAGCAACCATGTCGAAGCGCTGTACACTGATTTTAGCAAGGCCTTTGACCGTATTGACATTCCTCTGTTACTCTACAAGTTAGGAAAAATAGGATTTGAGGAAAAATTTCTTAAATGGATACAATGTATTTAATAAATCGGCAGCAAGTAGTCAGTTTGAATGGGAAAAAGACACACCCTGTTCATGTATTATCTGGAGTTCCCCAAGGCTCGCATTTAGGCCCTTTGCTTTTTATTTTGTTTGTCAATGATATTTCTTACATTCTTAAGCAGGTCAGAATTCTCATCTATGCAAACGACATGAAAATATTTATGGAAATTAAGAATGACCAAGATAATGTTACTTATATAAACGAAATAGTATTATATGATAAATGGTGCAAAAAAGCTTACTAGAAATAAACGTTAAGATATGTAACTTAATTACTCTCAGTAGAAAACGAAATACACCACAAATTACTGTTTCTTTAATAACTGAAATTGTAGAAAAATGCGAGAGAGTCAGAGATTTAGGTGTTTTTGTAGATTCTAAGCTTAATTTTATCGACCATTACAACGCAATTATCCATAAACAACCAATATGCTAGGTTTTATTAAGCGCTTTGGTAAAAACTTCCATGACCCATATACGATCAAAACATTGTACAGTCATACCTCGATATAACGTAACTTCGATATAACGTAACCCTCGATATGACGTAACTCCAATATAACGTAACTTTTACCTCGATATAACGTAACTTTTTTCACCCCTATTTTTGGCAGTTTAAATTATTAAATTATTAAATTTAAGTATTAATTATTAGCAACGGACAAAATCTTTGAATAGGATAAAACAACTGTAACTTTTCGCTATTATTAGCATGCTTTCTTGTCTCTGTTGATAAAATTTTTAGATTTGTAGTTATAATAAAATATGTGGACATAGTTATCACTAAAAATTAAAAAAATTGAAACAAACATTAAAATTCTAAAAATTGATTCAAAGTTAAGGGGGCTCAATGGCCCCCCTCTTCCCCTCTCTGGCGAGTATTGTCGTCAAGGTCTCTTTTTATGAAAACGCATGCAGAACGATCAGAATCAGCACAAAAGCAATTTCTTTTGTATGCTCTCCGTAAATTAGGCTGGACAACATTTCCACTTCCGTCTTACGAAGCACGGTGTATGCTTATTGACATTCAAACTCTAAAAAGAACGAAGGGAATTGGCCATGATCTCTTTGTAAACGATATTGTATCATATCGCATTTCTACCCCCAACTTATTATGTAGTCTCAATCTCTACAACTCTCGCGGCATTTGAGGTATCGGAACTTATTTGCGTTAAATATCAATCGGACAAACTATGCGAAATTCGGACCAATTAACCGGAATGATGGTCTCTGTATAATCTGCATTGCGAATCGATTCGACCTAACAATGTCACGTAGTAACCCAAGACAGTATTTTGTTTCTAGGCGATCTTTGCTAGAAGATAGAATTATGTAAACATGTAGTCTACGATCGATTGACGAAATAAATAAATAAATAAACAAAAAGCGGTCTGGTTAAAATTTCAGATCAGTTTAAATTAAAATATAAAAGTATAGTACAGCGTTTACTCCCTGTTTTGAGACTGCCATTGTTAGGACTTCTTGACCGAAATTTATTTACTATAGAGGGATTCCATCCAGAATGTGCCGGAAATCCTACAAATCACCCGATCATCATTGATTTGGATGAAACTTGGCACATGAGTTCGTACGTTGGAAAAAAAATTCCACTGGTGTTAAGATAATTTGGGTCAAGAGTAACTTTTGATATGTATGCATGTGTTTTTTCCAACATTTTACTTGAAAAATCGTAGTTCAAAAACCATTACATTTAGAGAAAAACTTTATATAAGGGAATTGTAGGAATCCAAAAATGCCTTTCAAAAAAAAAAAAAAAAAAATTAAAAAAAATATACACAGAAAAATTTTTTTTTCATCAAGAAAAATCAAAAATAATTACTAAAAACAAAATATCTAAAAACGTATTTTTAATATTTTTTTAATTTGTTGTATGGAAATTTCGAGGAAAAAGACACGTTTCTAAAAAAACTCTAGATGGACGCTCTTATAATAAAAAAGTTTTTCAAATAGCGAACTTTGGTGTATATTTCAAATTTTTGGTTTTTCATTCTTTATAAATAAATTTTTGATGTTACAATATGGTTTTGGAGATCATTACAAACAATAATGATTGTACCATAACCACGTAAACGCAACTGTTTTCAAGATATTTCTGATTTCTCTCTTTCTAAATAAAATTTCCTCAAAACCTCAAAAAATACGCCCTTTTTCATAAATTACCGGATGTTAAACAACAATAGCTAACGATTGTTGTCTCTTGTAGTGTTTTTAGCCTTTTTTAAAAACACATGTATGTGCTCTCTTACTTACCTAACAGCTCGTCGACTGGAAAAAGCTTCACTCTTAAAGTTATAAGACAAAAATAATGAATTATGGTTGGATTTATATTTATATATACCCATTTATTAGTCTCGGTCATTGATAATATTACATAAAACATTATATAAACTATTGATTGCTTTTATACATATTATGAATCCCGCCTTCTTCTTTCGTCATTCGAAATTTTACAAAACTTCGTTTTCTGAAATTGAACGAATGAGTGGCAATTTTTGTGT